>WAAB01013379.1:36202-106032 GCA_013389865.1 Piaya cayana | reverse complement strand
GAGGGGGACACAGCCTGCTGTGCGTGCACCCTGCCGGGGATGCTGAGGGGGGGCACACACAGCCTGCCATGTTGTCCCCTCTTGTCCCCCCTGGCTGCTATGGTAGGGGGGTACAGCTGCCCCCATTTCCCTGCATAGCAGCCTGGGAGCAGCAGGGGAACACGACATGGAAGGGACACAGACAGACAGCCGGCCATGTGTGTCCCTCTCCTGGGCTCCTGTGGAGGGGGGGAGCACACATGGGAGGGGGTGACACTCAGTCTTCCCCCCTATCCCCCCCAACTTATCCCTCCATAGCAGTCAGGATAGGGGGACAGGAGATGGGGAGACTGTGTGTCCCCTGTTATAGCAGCTTTGGAAGGGAGGGACACCCAGCCTGTCCCCCCCTTCTCCCCCCCTTGGGCTGCTTAGCAAGGAGGGGCACACACAGGAGAGGCCAGACGGGTGGGGGAACACATGGAGGAAGGGGACATAGCCCAGCCTTCCCCCCCCCCAACATTTGGGCTGCTATGGTGAAGCAGGGGACACACACTGGCGGGGCAGACAGGTAGGAGGGACAGCCTGTCCCTCGGCTCCCTATCCCACTCCTGTTCCCCCCCCCTCCCAGCTCCCCATCCCACCCCTCTCCTCCTCCAGCTCCCCATCCCACCTCTGTTCCCGTCCCCCCCATCCCATGCTGCCATGGCTGGGGCAACACACAGTGGGGAGGGTGGTGGGAGATGACCCGTGGAGATGGGGGGACACAGCTTGGTGTGTCCTCTGGGCTGCCGTGATATGTGGGACACGCACAGGAAGGGGGTGGTGACGCAGCCCAGACCTGTCCCATTCCTGGCTCCCTCCCCGAGGAGGGGGCACATGTGGAGGGAGGGGACACAAAACTTGGTCCCCCCTTTGGCTACCAATGCAACAGAGCCAGACCTCTCCCCTCATCCTCCTTAACCCCGCTCCTGCTGAAATCCCAGCTTCCCCTTTCCTACCCCCCCTTTCCTTATTATGATTAATTTAAAGTTGATTTTAAAAGTGCAAAAGCAGGTTTTTCCCCTGAATTCACACTCCCCCATTCCTGGCTGGAGGACCCCTGCCACCCAGGAAAGGAGGATGGTCACTCTGAGGTGACAGTTCTTTGTCTGCTTGTGGCATCCTGTGTCCCCCCCCCCCTCGGGTTGAGGAAGTCAGTGCCCCCCAAACCACTCTTCTGGTGGCCACCAGTGGCAAGTAAGTTCAGCAACGAGGCCAGCGAGTGGTCAGGAAGGAGAGCCAGAGGTGGCCAGGAGATACTGGAGTGTTCAGGGAACGGTCGTGTGGCCACCAGGGAAAACCACAGGTGGCCAGGGGGTACCAGGGCGATGTTCAAGGAATTATTTTCTGTTGGGGTATCCAGGCTCCTTGGATTTGGGGGGATCTGCAGGAGGCTGCTGGGGAAGTTGACATTTGCCTCCGCATCCGTGCCTGGGCGCTTGCCCTGAATTCGCTTCATTTCTCTCCTAGAGACACGGAGCAGTGGATTTCAAATCATCCCAAATACCTGACGGTGTGTGGTAGCCCTGGTTTTGTGCAGCGGGGTTAGGGTCGGGGGGAGGAGGTTATGTGTGCTCTTCCTGCTGGAATATGACATTTAGCGGTAGAAAAATCTGTCGTGGAAAGGCTGTTTCCTTCCTTCCGATGGAGGTTGCTAGCCACGCTCCAGCCCTCCAGTTTCCTAGGTGCGTTTTGACCTTTCGGTGGCTGAGAAGTGGGTCGTGCGCGCTGGGTGGTTTTTTTTTCTTTTTTTTTCGCACCCGAAAGAGCGTCTTTGCGAGGGTGGAAAGGTGCGGAACGCTGTCTTGGGGCTGCTGCTTGCTTCCATGGGAAGCCTTATCAGCGGACAGTAGATATCAGATTTTCACTACCCAAATACGGTATAGCCGAGAGGAGAAGGGGAAAAAAAAAGAGTGACACAGCAAAGTGTGTTAGAACTGGAAATTTGGACTCGTGTGGGTGGTGCTTGTGTGTTCTTCACCCTGTCTCGTGGCTTGTGTTCTTCATGATGCTGGTTTAGGCTGGAAAAAAGAGACTGAGTTTGTGTGGGCTGGCAGGATATGCACATATATGTGTCTGTGTATAAAAATTGCATGTGTGTATATATATAAAAAGAGTAAGAGACCTGCTGGGTTCTGGTAGCAAGGTGGTATCTATGAACAAAAACGAAGCTCTGTTTACTTTTCTGGAGATGCGTTGTCCCGTCGCAGTTCCGAGGTCGTGATCTCTGCCTGCAGGATGTTTCAATGGAGCTCTGTGCGTTCTCAATTCTTTTATGCTGCGGCTGTCAGCTTTCTTAGATAAGAGAAGGTAAAAATATAGGTTATATAGGGGAGTATAAGTAGTACATGGTGCATCCCTAGCTTTGTACCAAGGCGTCTCGCAGGGAGAGGGGGAAAAAACAGGGAAATAAGGATACAGAGCCTGGAATTTACTGGGGAAAGGGTGCAGCATCTGTAGCTCTGTGACACGGTTTTATGAAAATGGTGAAAGTTCAGGTTGCCACTTGAGGGGACAAACAGCTCTTGATGGTAGATGAAAACCAGTAGTGACTTTGGCAGGGCTGCACCTGGCTCTGAGCCGATGGGCACGGGGAAATGTTAAATCCCTACGTATTTGATCAAGATGGGTATCTGTCATTTGAAAGGTATTGCCAAACAATATGGCAGCACCAATCCTTCGCTTCCAAAACAAACAGGCGAGCAGAGGGGTTCGGCTCATCCAAAGGCAAGGCCTTGCCTTCTTATTCACTTTGATTTTTTTTTTTTCAGCGTGTGTGTTTTCCCCGAGCCTTGCCCTCCGATAATGCTACGACACATGCTCACAACGGCATGACTAATTCATGCAATTAGTTATACGCTTCCATTGTAGATTTATCGGAGCAGCATCGCTGTCATCTTCATGTTGGAAAAGTCCGCGTTTGGGACTGCGTTAGTGTCTCTTGGGCCTCTTGGCTTGGCTGTTGGGCGGGTTGTTAGAAATACTGGGAGCCTTTAGGATTATTAGGCTTAATTATATAAGCATATTTTCAAGGAACAGATCTGCTGGAGATCAGCACCTTGTTGCTTGCTAATCTGAGGGGGGTAATTTGCATGCGACTTTGCAGGGATTGTCAGAAATGAAGGTGTGAGCGCTGCTACTAAAAATACCCCGTCTCCTGCATAAATACTTGTGCCAGTTGAAAAAAACAGTATATTTTGTATAAGGAAACTATTTATCTGACGAGTTATTCTTGTTTTGCTTGGTTGGCTGTGTTTCTTTGAAGCGTGGTTCTTATCTCTCTGATCAAAGGGGAGGAATAAGAAAGAAAAATAGTTTTAAAAGTTAGATTCTGCCTTTAAAGACAGGATTTTCAGCAGGAAGGGCTTGGACTAACAGGTAACTATTTTAACCAGGTATTCCTGAAGGGCCAGTGTGGTGTGTAATACCCTGAGCATGTGGCTGCGCTTCCGCATCTGAGCTTTAAAGGCTGGCAGATAGGAACAGGCAATTTTAATCAGCAGTTCCATGGTTTTTATGTTGCTGCAGCACCCAGCGACCCTGGGCCTGAAATGGGTTTGTGGTGGGGTGGGAACGGTGCAAACCCAGAGCAAAAGCGTTATTCTCCCTCTATGCTCAGCACTGATGANAAGTGACAGGGGACAGGATGGGAGGGAATGGCCTCAAGCTCCACCAGGGGAGGTTTAGGCTGAACATTAGAAAAAATTTTTTCATGGAAATGGTCATTGGTCACTGGCAGAGGCTGCCCAGGGAGGTGGTTGAGTCACCTTCCCTGGAGGTGTTTAAGGGACAGGTGGATGAGGTACTGAGGGACATGGTTTAGTGATTGATGGGAATGGTTGGACTCGATGATTCAATGGGTCTCTTCCAGCCTGGTGATTCTATGATTCTATAAAAAGTGGGCTCTGCTTCCAAAAACTTCCAGCCTAAACCTAAAGAGATGGAGAAGTGGAGTTGTGATGGCAAAGCAGAAGACTTGGTAATCACAGCGTATTAGCAACCTAAACATGGAGGATTTGGGGTTTTTAAGTAACATTGCAGTGAAGCAGCACTTTATGGTCGTGTGAGAGGTGGCTGCTTGCTATCTTGTTGCCGGTACCTGCTTGAGCTTTCTGCCTGCTTCCCCCCATATGATGTGGATCCAGCCCCTTGGAGCCACAGTGAGTGAGGGAGGATTTGCTGGAGTAGCTTTGCTGCTCGGTCTGAAAATGGCTGGGAGCTTTAACCTCTTCCCCTGGTGCAGCAGGATCTGGAATAGGATGTTTGCCTGTAGCTGCAATATTAAGAATTACAGCTTGCCTGTAAAAATGCTTCGGCACTGTGCGTACCTGGCCTTGCACATGTGAGTCAGGGTGATGCCAAACTGGTTTTTATCACCACGGCAGCATCTCCGTGTAAAGCTGACCAGTTGAAATGCTGTGGCTTTGCCATGGGACAAATCTTAAAGCACTCAGAGGCCTGGGCTGGGTGTAAAGGATGTGTCAGCACCGTGTGCTGTACCTGGGCTTCTGTCATTTACAAAGGAGAAAAAACTGCTGAACTGGTTTGGAGGTTCTGTAAGCCTGAACTAATTTACCTGGCTGGGAATGTAGGTTAGAAACTAGGCTTCGCTTGGCTTTGGGCTAGTGCCAGCGCGCTCCGCAGGGAAAATGCTGGCTAAATAGCTTCTGCGCTGATAATCCTGCAATAGTGTTCCTACTGTTTCCCCTGAAAAGATAGGCAGGTTCTTGTGCGGTTGACCCAGTTGACTACGAAGCAACTCGGACGTGTCTCAGCATAAGGAGGAGCAGGATGTTTCCCTTTGGTGAGTGGGGGAAAAAGCGAGGAGGAATTTTTGTGCGTGGCCCTTGCAGTGAGAATCCTCAGCCAAGCGCTCAGGTCCGGTGGCCTAAACTGGGCAGATTTGTTAACCAACTTAGGTAAATCTGCATGTAGATATTGTTAAATCTGTTTAAACCTGCTTACTGGTTTATTCTGTTCTGCAGGCTATCGCAGCAGCTGCTTTAAACCACTGTGTGTCCGTGCAGAGATGTGCGGTGATTTAGTGAAGTTAATGTGAGTTGGGGAGTTACGGGAAGGTGATGCAGGAAAGGAAAACAGTGCAGGGAATATCTGAATCAACAGCTGGCTGCCTTGCCTTGCTTAGTGAACTCCACAGGGTCCGTATTTTGTTCTAAGGATCCACAAGCTTAAAGCTGATCAGTGGAGGGGCTCTTAAATGTATTTGTATTTTTCTGCAGAGGAAAAAGATCCTGAAGTGTTAGGTCCTGTTTTAAAGCAGTGACAAAAATGCCCCAGTCAAGACCAATCCTGCAACCAGCTATTTTGGAACACGAATCGTTAAAAATATCTATTTTGAGCTATTTATGTTTGGGTTTTGTTTATCTTTAATTATCTATCATGGAGTATGCTATGAAACAAGCACAAATTGGTGTTTCTTTGGCTTAATTCCCCCCCTCGTTTTTAATGTAACATCTGAAATCCCAAGAGTCTCATTTTTGGGGTGGGGATTTTCAGAGTGTGAAGACTTCAAAAATCAGGCAATATGCCAGGCAAGGCAAGAAGTAGCCTTGTTTCTTGTATTCGTGTGATGAAATTATGAATGAGGAACTGTTTAAACCCCAAACAGATCAGTAGCTTTCCTACATGTGTGGAATCCGCATGGTGACTGGCAGGATAAGTTTAGAATCTATGGGATCAAGCAATATTAAGTAGTATCACATACTATTGGAATGGTTTGGTGTCGATGTCGTTAACACACCCGGTGTCAGTGGTTTCTCCTGTAGGCAGCATGCACTGTCTTTGGAAATGAGGGCTTGGGAAGGGAGAGAGATACCAACCCACAGCATGGTGATTCCTTCCCAGGTTTCAGACTGGTATTTGCTGTTTCAGTAATAACGATAAAACAGTCCCTATTGTAATCTCTCAATAAAACTGCACTGAGAGGTTAATGGTGAAAACTAACCATCTTTTTTTCTCTTTTATTTTCCCTTTTCTGTTAACATTGTATAACTCTCTGATCGAAGAAAGAGGAGAGAAAATCCCTGAGCTTTTCAGACCGTTAAATCAGATTCATATGCAAATTGTACAAGAAATCTCACAGCTTGTGCTCCTTCTCTTATTTCTTGTGCACAGAATACCTTCTCCCTTCTCCTCCCTTCTCCCTTCTCCCTTCTCCCTTCTCCCTTCTCCCTTCTCCCTTCTCCCTTCTCCCTCCCAATCAGAGATGTTGCGCCCCATTTTGCCAACGTTGGGGAACTGGAGTAAGTTGAGAGATTGACTTTTTAGTGGAGGTACTGGTCAGCCTCTGGCTTTGGTGTTGTTTTTTAACTAAAAGTCTGACTAACCTGCAAAGGATTTTGACGCATCCTTGTGACCTGTTATTTTAAATCACGCTGGAAAAACTGTGCGTGAAAAAAAACCAGTGAACTCCAGTTAAAGCTGTTGTGACCTGGGTGGGGAAGCTCAATCCCTTTATCTTCCATGTGTTTCTTAAATGTAATTTTTGACAGGATAGGTCCTGGGTCTTCCCACTGATTCTGTAGGCAGCTGGCAGTTCTGCTCCCTGTTTCTTTTTTATGAGCAGAGATTTCCAAGCAGAGGTTTGACAGGAAAGCTTGGATGAGTTCTCCAGACTTTCCTCCATGCTCCAGTTGTGAATGGCGCTCAGCTGAAAGGTGAATACCAGACAAGCATTTTGTAATGATGGAAGGTGCTGCATTAGGATTAAAGGAATCTCTGCTCTGGAGAAACCTCACCTGGAGCTGTGCCTTCAGTTCTGGAGTCCTTGGCACAACAAGGACGTGGATCTGTTGAAATGAGTCCAGAGGAGGACACAGATGATCAGGGGGGCTGGAGCAACTCCCATCCGAGAACAGTTAGAGAGAGTTGGGTTAGGTCAGCCTGGAGAGGAGAAGGCTGTGGGGAGACCTTAGAGCAGCCTCCCAGTACTGAAAGGGGCTCCAGGAAAGCTGGGAAAGAGCTTATTCTCAGGGACTGGAGGGAAAGGATGAGGTGGAAGAGATTTCAGCTGCAAGAGGGGAGACTGAGATGAGATCTTAGGAAGAAATGTTTTGCTGTGAGGGTGGTGAGGCCCTGACCCAGGTTGTCCAGAGAAGTAGTGACTGCCCCATCCCTGGAGGTGTTCAAGGCCATGTTGGATGGGGCTTGGAGCAACCTGATGCAGTGGGAGGTGTCCCTGCCCATGGTCGGGGTTGGAACTGGATGGGCTTTAAGGTCCCCTCCCACTCAACCCATTCCATGGTTCTGTTAATGATAACTGGACACTCTGGAAATGTTTATAGCAGAACCCAGTAGATTGTGATGCTTTCTTATAGGTCTGGTATGTTCACATTTAACAGTGAAATGTTGTGTACATGGTAGTGTTGAGGATATGGAATTTGAACCTTGACAATTTGCTTATATATCTGAACTTGCTGTGAAGTTGAGCATTAAGTCCAAATGTGTGCTGAGCCATAAATAGTGTGAAGTCTAATTTGCAATTGTACAACTAGTTAGGATTTCTTGGAATGGAACTGATGTGGGTAATGCATCTCCTGACATCTCTTTATGGTTGTTGGGTTAAGGAATGAGGGAGAGCCGCTGGTGAAGGATCAGGTATAACGCCACGTGGTGCAGGCCTCTCGCTCATATGTGTGGAGTATGGACTGGAGCAAACTCTGCCTTTGGCAGCACATGACTCTTGCATTGTTTTAAATCCAGTTTATAAAAATCCGTTGGATTTGTATCATTTGCAAGCTTCCTTGGTGCTCTTCCAGCTGCATCTTATTGTCTCAGCAGTATTTTTCTACAGAGGTCTAAATTGTTCTTTGTGATAGGGTGTCCAAAATCACATTCCCAGGTTCATATTTTAGTGTGGAATATTCACGGAAGACACAGTGGAAGTTGTGGGATCCCAATCCCTTTTAGAAGTAGTTTAATGCTTATGTTCTTTAAAATAGAGTCATGGAATCATGGAATGGTTTGTGTTGGAAGGGGCCTTAAAGCCCATCCAGTTCCAACTTCTCTGCCATGGGCAGGGACACCTCCCACTGGATCACATTGCTCCAAGCCCCATCCAACCTGGCCTTGAACACCTTCAGGGATGGGGCAGCCACCACTTCTCTGGGCAACCTGGGCCAGTGTGTGACCACCTTCATTGTGAAGAACTTATTTAATGTCTAATCTGAATCTCCCCCCCTCCAATTTAAGCCATTCCCCCTCATCCTTTCACTACACACGTGTGTAAAAAGCCCCTTCCCAGCTTTCGTGGACCCCCTTTTAGGTACTGGAGGCTGCTCTAAGGTCTCCATGGAGCTTTCTCTACTCCAGGCTGAACAACCCCAACAACTCCCTCAACCTGTCCTCATAGCAGAGGTGCTCCAGCCCTTGGATCATCTTTGTGGCCTCCTCTGGACCTATTTCAACAGTTCAATTTCCTTCTTACGTAAGGAATTCCAGAGCTGGACATAGGACTGCAGGTGGGGTCTCATGAGAGTGGAGCAAAGGGGGAGAATCCCCTCCCTGGCCCTGCTGGCCATGCTGCTTTGGATGCAGCCCAGGATACGGTTTGGTTCTCTGGGTTGTGAGTGCCCATTACTGGCTCATGTCAACATTCTCATCAATGAGCACCCCAAGTCCTCGTCAGGGCTGCTCTTAATCACTTCACCTTTAAAATAGTTCAACCAGGCTTGTTGGAGTTTGCCTGAAGTTCTGTGGTTTTGAAGATGCCATGGTTTTAATCCCTTTGAAGGCCCAAAATAAATGTAAAAAAGCTTTAATGAATTAAAAAATGCCATTGAAAAAAAGTATTTGGCCTGATCTTAGACTTTCGTTGTTGTTGGAAACGGAAACAATATTGTATATACAGAGCTTGCTGTATGGAAAATAACTCTGGTAAATATACTGCAGATTGTTTTTCAACTGCAGTGGAAATGGAAAAATAAACTACTTAAATTCTGGTAATTAACTCAGTTTCCATGTGACACGTGATAATTGAATCTAGTTTTCGGGTACTGTTATGGATGAAATATCTTTCAATGCAGGGTATCAAAAAATGAAACTGATACTGAACCAAAACCTGGAAAGTTCTGGTAAATCAAGAAGCTGTTTCATGTGTAAAGCTGAACATTTGAAAGTTAGGAAAAACAGATGCAGCTGTAATTATAATTTCTTAGCCACATGATGTTTTTCCAGAGTTTCCCTGACTTACTCACTGTATGGGCTGGACTAGCAAAGGGCAAGGGAGAGGATTCTGCACCTCTGCTCTGCGCTGGTGAGACCCCACCTGCAGTCCTGGGTCCAATTCTGGAATCCTCAACGTAAGATGCCTAAAGAACTGTTGGAATGGGTCCAGAGGAGGCCCTGAAGATGATCTGAAGGCTGGAGCACCTCTGCTATGAGGACAGGCTGAGAGAGTTGTTGGGGTTGTTCAGCCTGGGGAAGAGAAGGCTAGGAGTAGACCTTAGAGCAGCCTCCCAGTATTGAAAGGGGCTCCAAGAAGTTGTGCGAGGGGCTCTTTGCAAGGGCTTTAGTGATAGGATGAGGGAGAAAGGCTTTAAATTGGAGAGGGGAAGATTTAGATTTGACATGAGGAAGAAATTCTTCATGATGAGGGTGGGGAGGCCCTGTCCCAGGTTGCCCAGAGCAGTGGTGGCTGCTCCATCCCTGGAGGTGTTCAAGGCCAGGTTGGATGGGGCTTGGAGCAACCTGATCCAGTGAGAGGTGTCCCTGCCCATAGCAGAGAGTTGGAACTGGGTGGGCTTTAAGGTCCCTTCCAGCCCAAACCTTTCCCTGCTTCTATGAAAGTGAAACAGATTAAGATTGCACAGATGATCATAAATCTGTTGCTCCGTAATTTTTAGTGCTTAATTTTGCAAACTACTTAATTTTCCTCTAATGCTTTTTCATGATAAGCTGCTTTCTGACATTAATTTTTGATATGTGTGTGATAGGCTGTTTGTACTGGCTTCTTTTTGCAGTCCCCCTCCCTACAAGACACAAGTATTCTAATTTTGGCTCAGTTTTTCAGGTGAACAAACCAGAATCACAGCAATTGGATACTTTGCCTAAGGAGCAGGGCGTAGTGAAAGGCAAAAGGCACTTGACAGGTTATTCACAAGTACCCGCTGCACTCGACCGCTCTGGTTGTATGTGGGGATTTATTAAACTGGGTGCAACTTGCCTTGAGTTTGCCAGCAGACCTCTAGAGGTTTGGCTCCAGCATCTCCACGTCATCAGCAGGGAGCTCAGCCAACAGGCTTCCGATGGCTTTTGTTCTTTGGAGCATTAGTTCCCAAACTACGGCACGTGTATACTCATGGAGCGCAGGCTGCTTCAAGACTGGGTGTTTTGCGATGTGAAGGCAACAAAACTCTTACTGCCCAAAGAAGTGGCTGCCCCATCCCTGGAGGTGTTCCAGGCCAGGTTGGATGGGGCTTGGAGCAACCTGATCCAGTGGAAGGTGACCCTGCTCATGGGTTGGAACTGGATGGGCTTTAAGGTCACTTCCAATCCAAACTATTCTAGGATTCTATGACTGTGGGTCCTTGAGGTGCACTCGGGAGTTCTCAGCCCTTGCAAAGATCAGTAAAACTGGAGTTTGCAGGTGTGTTTTTGCTCTGGTTGAGGAGCTGTGATGGAAGTGGCAGATCAAGATGTGTGACGAGACCTACTTTGGGAAGCTGGGGTTAGCGTGGGAGATGGGAGCAAAGGTTTTGGTGTTTGGTGGTGGGGAGACCATGTCATAGGCTGGTCAGGCCAGACCAGCAGAGCTGCAGGTGCAGAAGGAGAATAAACATTGGTTTTATGTCCAGATCTGTGGAGAATGTGGGGCGGGGACAGCACTGGGGGTTTTGGTTTGGGGTGCAGAGAGGCTGATGACCACGTTCTGCTGGGGATGAGTGTCATCCATTCGAAGGGCAGGAAGGCCGAAACAAGTTTGGGAGGCCAAGGATGTATGTACATCACTAAAAAAGCAGAAACACTGTGGAGGCCACAGTGATGGCCTCCAAAAAACCCTGCAGCTTTGGTTCCTAAACTCAGAGCAGCCCTGCTTGTCGCCACGGCTGTTGACTCGTTTATAGGTGTGCGTGCATGGTGCTACGTGCGAGGAGAGCTGGATTCCTGAATTCCTGCTCTTGCCACAGAATGTATGATTATAGAGATACCGCCGACTTCTTGAAAACAGCATTAAATAACTGCTGAAGTCTTTTTAAGGAGGTATTTTAAAAACAAGGAGCATGCTTTTTACTCTCGAGTTTCCTGCTAGATGCTGGAAAATGCCTGCATTCGGCAATTCCTACATTTTGCGTGCAACCATCAGGCTGGAAATAAACTTGTTGGGGTTTGTAAAAACAGTTTATACAGTTGAAATCTTGTAGTTAAACAAAATTTAAGTTTCATTACAGGGTTTTATAGTGCAAGAGGAAAATATACAAAACAGCAACCTCCCCTCCAAGAATCCTGGCCTGGGAGTGTTTCCTTCCCTCTGTGCTGGGGGAACAGTGGTACTGGAACTGCTGGAGGTTGCTGCAGTCGGGTGTTTGGCAGCGCTGTCAGGACTCTTGCGCCACTCTGTCTCCCTGTCTGTGACTGGTGTCTCACTGCAAATTTTGGTACCTTTGAGAGCTCCTGCTTCCTGAAAGTCCCTCGCTGTCCAGAGGGACGAGCAGGAAAGGAGGTTGTAGCAAAGTGGGTGTCAGTCTCTTCTCCCAAGTCAAAAAGGATAGAATAAGAGGAGATGGCTTCAAGTTGCACCAGGGGAGGTTTAGATTGGATATTATAAAATCTTTCTTCACTGGAAAGGGTCTTGGTCTCAAAGGTCTTTTCCAACCAAGTGATTCTATGATTCTATTTCCAGTTCACGGATGGGCACAAGCTCATCCAGTTTGCCACAGAGAAGTTTAGAGGTCTGATGGTTGTATCTGCGTTTACTGTTTGAATAGTTGGTTTACAGCATTTAGCTTTTGGTTTAAGTTGTCTAAATCCAATATAGCAATATAATTTTAATTTGTTTACTAAGAGAGTTCTTCAGCTCTGCCTCCTGAAGCGCGAGGAATACGAAACAACTGCTCCTTGAAGACAGAAATGCTGAGTTTGTTTAAAGCTGTTTAAAAGCCTTCAGTTCAGAGATATGTGTGTATTTTACGTCCTAATCTGTGAGTTCTAATGATATTTAGAGCACTAAATGAGTTCTCTACCAGCCCACGGAGTGATGCATGCGACTCAGCGCAGAACTATTGTTCTCGTCAGCCCTTGCTGGTGGAATAATTTAGGAGACTGTGATATGCTGTGAACTGGATTTAATCAGCGAGTCAGTTCCACCTTCACAAGATGACTTAAGTAGATAGAAGGCATTTCTCAATGTCCACAGAGGTTTCTGCATGTGGAAAGTAGTCCTTGTGTTCTCAGCAGTGAGAAAGGGCTATCTGGAACTTCAAACACGTGAACAGGCTGCAGGATTAAGTGTTCTCTGTTGTGATGAGTGGAAGTTTCATCTTCCAAGTGCTGGAAGTTTCTAAAAGGCTGTTGTATTTCTGTGTCAGTAGAAGATAATGAAAGAGCACAAAGGAGGAAGGGTCACGGTAGAGGATACAAACACGGAGAGCAGGGGAAGAGCTGCTGCTTTCCTGCAGAGCAGTGAAAAGGAGATGGTCTTTACCAGAATACTGATGGGATCTGAGGGTTGGAGCACCTCACGTGCAAGGACAGGCTGAGAGAGTTGGGGTTGTTCAGCCTGGAGAAGAGAAGGCTGTGGGGAGACCTTAGAGCAGCCTCCCGATACTGAAAGGAGCTCCAGGAAAGCTGAGGAGGGGCTCCTTCTCAGGGAGTGTAGGGATAGGACAAAGTGGAAGGTTTTGAAGCTGAAAGAGGAGAGTCTGAGATGAGATCTTGGGAAGAAATGTTTTGCTGTGAGGGTGGTGAGACCCTGGCCCAGGCTGCCCAGGGAAGCTGTGGCTGCCCCATCCCTGGAGGTGTTGAAGGCCAGGTTGGCTGGGGTTTGGAGTGACTTGATGCAGTGGGAGGTGTCCTAGCCCATGGCAGGGGGTTGGAACTGGGTGGGCTTTAAGGCCCTTTCCCACCCAAACCCCATTCCATGATTCTTTTCTATGACTCAGTTCTTGTAGGTTGATCTGCCTAGGGCAGGATGGTTGATTGTCAGTAGGGCAGGGTGGAAGTATCAATCTTTTTGACTCTTAACTGTATTCAAAGGATTTGGATGTTTCTTTAGTGATGGCCAAATTCCATCTCCTCATCCACCAGTTTCATCCTCTGGTTCTTGAAATTCTTATAATGTGGTCTTGAGAGCAACGTGTGCTAGATAGAGATGGAACAAAGCAGCATTGCACCCGCGGGAAGATGCTGTGATGCTTTGCGAGGGGATTAGATCAGTTGCGTGGAAAGGTCAGGCGTCAGCACCTGTAAATTTATATCGGTGAGACTCCTTGTCTGAGCCTTGAGCTCTTTCCACTCCCTCATCATCACAACCGAAGATGGTCTTGGTCTTTCTCCTTTATTACAGTTGGTTATGTTTCTAGAGGTGGGTTTTTTTGAGTATTGAAACCAAGCTTTGTTTATTCCTGGCTCATTTCCTACTTTGCTGTTTCAGGCAATCACGTACTCAGTTCAAGGTCCCCGAAAATGTTACGAACAGCATTATCTCTGTGAGCTCCTTGAATGCATTGCAGGTTTTGTGTGCCTGCCCAGTTTGAACCTCATGCTCATCAAAAAAAGAAAAAATAAAAGGCGTTATTTTTTTTTTCCACTCTGAAATGACCCAGGAGAATTCTACTGCGGGAGAGAATTAGTGTGCACGTATGCGGAGCCGCCACCAGCTAATGCACAGGCACAGATTTGCTGAAGAAACACAGAACACAGAAACTGGTGGGATTGAAATCACTGGATATTGCTGTCTGGAGAATCATTTATCTGGGGATTGTCGGGTTTTTTCTTTTGCTCACTGGTGGGTAGAGCTTTCAGGCCTCATTTTCAGTCCCAATTTCAGCCATTTTTGCTGTGACATTATAAAAGGATTATCGAAATGTTATCTGTTCAATCAGTGCAGAGAGGTCTGAAGGAACTGGTAGTCTTTCCTCTCCAGGCTGAGGATGTGTTGCAGTTTGCCAAAGACCATTTGATGTTTCCTTGTTTGGAGATGGCTTCAAACGGGTTTTTTGGCTAAAGTAATTTGTTTGTCCTTGATTTTACTCCTACTGAAAATTAACAACTGTCTCATTTCCCTGTATGAAGGATTGAGTAGTTGATTGTAAAGCACTGAACACACCTGCAGACATCCCTAATGTGACTAAATCCAAAGTCACAGAATCATAGAGTGGTTTGGGTGGAAAGCGACCTTAGAGCCANGGCCAGAGCCTCCCCACCCTCGTTTTGAAGAATTTCTTCCTGATGTCTAATCTGAATCACCCTCCTTCCAATTTAGAGCCATTCTTCTTTGTCCTGTCACTACAGGCCCTTGTGAAAAGCCCCTCCCCAGCTTTCTTGTAGCCCCTGCAGGTACGGTGAGGCTTCCCTAGGGTCTCTCTGCAGCCTTCTCCAAGCTGAACAAGCTTAACTCTCTCAACCTGTCAAGTCCTTGCTTTTTAAAGGGAGTTGAACTTGCCTCCTTCTCCCCTCCTGAAGAGGCTTCGCCCTTCTTAGGAGTCATCCTCATGCTGCTGGGGGTGGAGGCCTGGATGAATGACTTCTCCCAGTGAATGCTTCCTTCTGAAGGTTTTTGGATGTACTGAAGGATGGGAATTCTCCCTAAAAATCCAGTGCTTAGAGAGGATAAGGAAGTCTGTGTTAAATGTCGCCTCTGTGCTCTCTTTGGATCACAACGGCTCCTGCTGGGCTGCTGAGATAGACTTGAAAAGGCATCTTGGCTTGCATTATAGGTTAACCCAAATAAACGTTTAGTAAGTAATAGCAGTAATTAGTATTTATAATGAGGTAGTAACAGGCAACCTGAATTAGCCTGAGCTCCCATTGTGCCTGGAACTAAACAAACAAATAAGATACTTAGGGAGGGACTGCTGTGATCCAGGTTTATTTGTCACTCATCTTGCATCACCCTGTAAGGTGATATTTAGTGCACATTTTAGTCGTGTAAGCATAATATTTAATATTATATGCGGTCTGCATTTTGCTTACCTTGATTCCTGTTGAGTTGATGCACCCAAGCTGTGTTTAAGTTCTGTCTCTGACTGCCTTTAAATGCAAATGATTTCTCGGTGTAAGTAGTGGCGTGCTTAAAAGATGTCACGTAAGAGCTGATATAGGCTATAGGCTGGTCTTTGCTCGATTTTCAGACTAGAAGTGTATCAAAAGCTTTCATGGACGTGAAGTGTTGAGGTAAATGCTTGAGTAATGATTTAATGTATAACAAAGTTAAGGAAAAAATGGCTGGTAACCCTCCATTTTTCTCAAACCTGATATTTTTTACTCTTTTTTTCTGGGTTGCAGCTGCATTTTACTGCTTTGGATGAGGGGTCTTAGGAAGCTTTGACAGTTCACCAAAAGTTTTGAGGCAATAATATTTCAATTACAGGCTGTGCAGAGGATCAGTTTGGAGCAGCCTTGAGAAGGACTTTGGGGAGCTGGTGAGAAAGAAGCTCAACATGAACCAGCAATGGGTGCTCACAAAACCATGTCCTGGGCTGCATCCAAAGCGGTGGGACCAACAGGGTGAGGGAGGGGATTCTGCCCCTCTGTTCAGCTCTGATGAGACCTAAACTGGAGTCCTTCGTCCAGTTCTGGACTCCTCAGCACAGGAAGGACATGGGTCTGGTGGAGAGAGTCCCAAGAAGTCCACAAAGATGATCCGAGGGCTGGAACACCTCTGCTATGAGAACAGGTTGAGAGAGTTGGGGTTCTTCAGCCTGGAGAAGAGAAGGCTGTGGGGAGACCTTCTTACACCCTCCTGGTACTGAAAGGGGCTCCAGGAAAGCTGGGGAGGGGCTCTTGATCAGGGAGTTCAGGGATAGGATGAGGGGGAAAGATTTGAAGCTGAAAGGGGAGGGCTTGAGATGAGCGCTTGAGAAGAAATGTTTTCCTGTGAGTGCTGATGCCCTAGCCCAGCTTGTGCAGAGAAGTGGTGACTGCCCCATCCCTGGAGGTGTTTAAGGCCAGGTTGGATGGGGCTTGGAGCAACCTGGTCCAGTGGGAGATGTCCCTTCCCATGGCAGGGGTTGGAACTGGATGGGCTTTAAGATCCTTTCCAACCCAACACATTCCATGATTCTAATATTTAGACTGTTGTTTTAAAAATTGCTCTGGGTGAGCTTTCTGCATTCTGCAGTCGAACCTTAGTGAAGCCAGCCGTGAGCTGGGCACACAGAGCTGTCACCATATCCACATAATTGTGAAATACAGCATTTGTATTTGTCTTTTAATAGGAATTTGTTCAGTTACTACCTAGCCACTGCTTTAATATCTGCTGCAGGAGTAGTGGGAGGTATTTTAATGACCAACTGGAGCATTATTAACTATTTTTCATGTAAACCTAATTTATTGAAGCCAGGGCTACCTATTAAACAACATTCTCTTGCAGTCTGTCCCAGCTGAATAGTTTATGGTCGTGGCATAGAGGTCTAAATAGTTAAGAATGTGCAAAAAAGCTGTTGCCTAGACCACGTTCCTGCCTCTTCAGTGCAGGAAAGCCAGGATTTTGTCCTCCACTCTGGTGCTGCTCTAACTACTGTGAATACTGTTGTGCTATTATCGCTTGGTTTTGTTGCATCAGAACACTCATCTTGGGGCAAAGGATGGATTTGTCTTAAGCCAACCTGGCCTTGAACACCTCCAGGGATGGGGCAGCCACCACTTCTCAGGGAAACCTGGGCCAGGGTCTCCTCACCCTCACAGGAAAATGTTGCTTCCTAAGATCTCATGTCAATCTCCTCTTTCAGCTTCAAATGATACCTCCTCATCCCGTTCCTGCCCTCCCTGATCAAGAGCCCCTCCCCAACTTTCCCAGAGCCCCTTTCAATACTGGAGGCTGCAAGAAGGTCTCAGAACCTTCTCTTCTCCAGGCTGAACAACCCCAACTCTCTCAGCCTGTCCTCGGATGGGAGGTGCTCCAGCCCTCCGATCATCTTCATGGCCTCCTCTGGACTTGGAAGTTATTTCAGTTATGGTAGTTGAGCTTCACAATCACCAAATTAGTTTGGATTTTAGTATGAAATGTGCAAGTACTACTACTTCTGTTTGAGATATTAAAGATTTCAGGAGCTCAAGGCTGATTCCAGAAGTTTGACTGTAGCCATTTCTTGGTTGTTGGATTGACAGGCTCTCCTGGGCTGTTGGTGAGGGTTTTGGTGCTGTTTTCTCACCCTCAACCACCCTCGTACTTCAACCATAAAGGAAAGAAGTCCAAATCAGCTCCATAGGCAGAAGTTGCAGCCATCAAACATAAAAATATTTACTTGCAGGTGTTGAAAAAGCGTGTAGATGTGGTACTTGGGGACATGTTTCTGCAGGCATGATGGCTTGAGGTGACAGTGGTCTTAGAGATCTTTTCCAATGTGAATGATTGTGTGATTCTATATTTTTCTGTAAATGCAGAATTGCAGAAGAGTGATGAGAAGGTGTTAGGATAGAAATACTTCATCCATGTCGACATGAGTGTTTCCTAAACATTGAGAAAGGTCAGAGTGTCTCCACTAGGAATTAACCATTTATTTGGGAGTTAATGTTGATGGATTGTGACGTATTTCCATGGTGTGAGTAGCACAGTTCACTCTTAGTGCAGAATTGCTCTCAGATTCTCAAGGAAGAGTGGGGGTTTTTTGTCATTTGACTTAATTGGACTCACTCGAGATCTCTGTGGATATTTATGCAAAAATAAAACCTGAACTGATATTTTTCTGCTAAGTAGCCCTGTGTTTTGATCACAAAGTGAACATTTTGGGTCAGCACTGGTTTTGGACATCCTAATCAGAAGTTCAGCATGTGCAGTGGTGATGACAGAGGAGCAAAATGTCCTTGCTTTTTTGTAATGATTCCCCCAGAAAATGGGTGCTTAAATATTGACAAATTTCTGCTGTTTATTGCAGCCTGGATAGTTGATAGTGGTACTTTGGGAAGAGGAGTACAGTAATCCTTGAGTCGTGCTTTTATTGTTGTGGTAATTGCTAAAGAAATAGCTTTTGATAACAGAAACCAGTTTTTATTTTCATTGACTTACTGACATGATGGAGAGCTCTCGTTTTTTAACGAAACTATTAAAACGCTGCCAGTAATTAACATATTTCAAGAATCTGGGTTTGCATTTGGCTGTCATCAGCCAGTGTATGGAGAGAGGAGGTGTCAACCAGGGTGGAGGGGAAGGACTTTCCCTGAAATATGTGTTGAGTACCAGGTCACAAGTGGAAGTTGAGAGCGAGGGAAGGAGGTGGTCTTGTGTTGCTTTGTCGTGCATCATTCTGCAAACTTGTGTTTAAATACATGAAACTTATCAAATATCATTTCCTGTTAGGCTTAATATATATGGACAGGTTGGTTCCATGGGCCAAGGCCAACTCTTGTTGGGGTTCAACAAGGCCAAGTGTCAGGTCCTTCACTCTGGCCACAACAGCCCCACGCAGCGCTCTAGGCTTGGGGAAGAGTGGCTGGAAAGCTGGATGGTGGAAAAAGCCCTTGGGGTACTGGTCAACAGCAGCTGAACATGAGCCAGCAGTGGCCCAGGTGGCCAAGAAGGCCAACAGCATCCTGGCTTGGATCAGCCATAGGGTGGCCAGCAGGGGCAGGGGAGGGATTGTCCCCTGGCACTCAGTGCTGATGAGGCTGCATCTTGATTCCTGGGTTGAGTGTTGGGCCCATTACTCTAAGAATGATCTTGAGGGGCTGAAATGCTTCTGGAGAAGGGGAATTGAGCTGGGGAAGGGTCTGGAGCCCAGGAGTTCTGGGAGCAGCTGAGGGATCTTCAGCTGTTTAGTGTGGAGAAGAGGTGGCTGAGGTGAGACCTCATCGCTCTCTGCAGCTCCCAGAAGGGCCATTGGTGGGTATTGGTCTCTTCTCTTAAATAATAAGCAATATGACCAGAGGAAATGACCTCAAGTTGTGCAAGGAAAGGTTTAGATTAGACATTAGGAACAATTTATTTCCTGCAAGAGTAGTGAAGCATTGGAGGAAGCTGCCCAGGGCAGTGGTGGAGTCCCCATCCCTGGAGGGGTTCAGAAACTGTGTGGCCATGGGCACTTTGTGACGTGATTTAGTTGGCACAGTGATGTTGGGCTGATGGTTGGACTGGATGAGCTTAGAGGCCTTTCACAGCCTTAATGATCCCATGATTCTACGAACTGTCTCTTCACATTGCTTTCAACTGCAGCTCAGCCTAAACTCACTAATGATGATGAAGCTGATACTGGAGTACAGGGAGAGCCAAGTGCCGGATCTGTAGCATGGTGGTTCTTTTTTTGCTGTAATTGAGTAACTACATGTTAATGTAGAAGCTCATAAGTGAGGCCTCACCCCAGGGCTTTATAATACAGTAGTTGTGGCACTGGACTGTAATAGTCCCCTTATCCTGGGACTGGATTCTGAGTCCTGTCCTTGAGACTGCGGTATTAAGGCTGTCATCATTGCTAGATGCGAAACCACCATTCTCACAGCACATTTATTCTCCAGGTCAGTCCTGTCTCATGAATCATAGCATCATGGAATCGTTTGGTTGGAAGGAACCTTAAAGCCCATCCACTTCCAACCCCTCTGCCATGAGCAGGGCCACCTCCCACTGGATCAGCTTGCTCAAAGCCTCATCCAACCTGGTCTTGAACACCTCATCATCTGAGTGCTGGAGCATCTCTGCTATGAGAACAGACTGAGAGAGCTGGGCTTGTTCAGCCTGGAGAAGAGAAGGCTCTGCAAAGACTTTAGAGCAGCCTTGCAGTACTGAAAAACCCTTGTGAAACTCTTCATCAAGCTGAAAACATGTGGGGCTTTATTGTGTTGTTGGTGAAGATTTTTATCCTGGGCAAGGTTGTATTTACTTCCAGCCGATGCATGTGGTATCCATCTGGTTTTTTATGTTTTGGCAACATTTGTGTAGGGTATTAAACCCCATCAGGCTCTCTGGAATGGGCTGTAATTCCTGCTTGGAATGGTTTCGATGGCAATTCTGCTCCAAGTGTAGATGGAAATGCATGTGCTGTGTAAATACAGGGAATATTTATTGTTTGGTAAATTGCAACTCAAAGAATGACGTCAGTAATCGATTTTCTTGTATTTGATATTCTGCTGAGGAAATGGTGCTTTAGTGGGGGGAGGAATCGCGGGGCTGGGGAGAGCCGGGTCGTGCTGCTGGCGGATGAGTCACACTGGGGAGCCACGCTGGCCAGTTCTGGCACAGAGCTCCTTGGTGTTTCATCGCTCGCGTTGTGCTGCCTCTTTGCTTCAAACGAAATGGTGAAGCACACGCAGTCGGAAAACGCAGGATCATAGAAAAACTTCTTGGTGGAGTTGGAAAAGATGCCAGTGCTGGCGCCTACCTATTTCCATTTGAGGCCAAAACCTTAACTTGGTTTTCTAGAGGTTTTTGTAATGAAGATTACAGCTGATGGACAGGTTTCTGTAAGAAATGAGGTTTCTTGATTCTTTTTTAACTCCGTGGTTGGGAGGAGGTCTCTTAGCAGCTATTTCTTTGGCACAACCTGGCCATGCTGCTGCTCGCAGCTGCCTTGGGAAATAAAGAAGAACCTGCTTTAAAAATTGGAGTGGCAAAATGTCAGCAAATGAGCAAAACCGTATTTCTTGAAGCCTGGAACAATGTTTTTTATAGCTTTATGTTATAGATTGTGTTTTCAGATGAGTTACTTTGAGTTTCTGTGTCCCTGTGACCCAGTGCAGGCGTTTCCAGGAGAATGTCTTTTATTGAGCTTTTGAATAAAGAAACTCCTGACTCCTTGTGTTTCAAGGACATTTCAAAGACAAAATCTGATGCTGTGATTGCCTTCTCCGTAATAAAAAAACCCCAAACCCCTTTATTGGCAAGAACCACTGAAGCCAAAACATGTGTGAGGTAGGATTAGGGTTGGGGTAGGTCATCCTGGAGAAGACTCTGGGGAGAACTTAAAGCAGCCTTCCTTTAGTGAAAGCAGGCCTAGGAAAGCTGGGAAGGGGCTCTTCCTCAGAGACAGGACAAGGGCAAATGGTTTGAAGCTGCAAGAGGGGAGATTGAGATGAGATCATAGGCAGAAATGTTTCACCGTGAGAGTATTGAAACCCTGGGCCAGGTTGCTCACAGAAGTGGTGGCTGCCCCATCCCTGAAGGTGTTCAAGGCCAGGCTGGATGGGGCTTGGAGTGACCTGATCCAGTGGGATGTGTCTTTGTCTGTGGCAGGAGAATGGAACTGGATGGGCTTTAAGGTCCCTTCCAGCCCAACCATCTCTATGATTAAGCGTTGGACTGAGCCACAACGCCCCACACTGGGTGGTTTCTCATAGCTCTCATCTGTGAATGGGAGGCTGAGGTGGCTGGCATGTACAGTAACTTGTAGAGAGAAATTAATTGCCAACATCATTTGAAAGTATGAAATTGTGTGTTACGTAGAGTACTTTTTGCTTATGGTTGAATAAAAACCTACATTCCGCAAAATTCCCTAGAAGATGAGAAGAGAATGGATGACTTGCTAGGGAAAAAAAGGGAGAAAGCCTAAAGATTTTCTGAAATATAAAACCGTTTATGCATAAAGTTTCTGTGAAATTGTTTATAACAGAAGCAGATATGTTTATAAATAATAGTGATGTATTGGAGTCGTGGATGCAAGTGCAACGGAGTTCTCCCTCTGCTAAGTGCATGTGCTGTCCCAGGGTAATAAACCACCTTGCCCACTGCCTTTGTCAGAGGACGGGGAATCACGTTATCAGGTTTATAACACCAAGAAGTGGTTCCTTCCAGCTCCCTTGCTTCCATTTTATGTTAGGCAGCTTATCTCAGCATCTGAGGATCACAGATGACATCTCAGCTGAGCTCAGCAGCACACAGCGAGGGGTTTTTTGCCTGCTAGGTTGAAATGCTCTTTTCCCTGTTTTTACTCTGACCTGATTGACGATGCTGTCTTCCTCTGGTTGCTCAGGATGCTCTTTGGCCAGCGAGTCAGAGCATGTTGCTCCACAGCTCCAGGAGAGATGTGGTGCGACAGAGGGAAAGCAGTGCTGCTGGTGACCTACTGGAGACAATAGTTAGCGTATCTCAACTGTGACTCTGTTAGGATCATTAGTGCCAGCACAGCGTGTGCTGTAATGCAGCATAAAATCACCACCTGATAAAGGGCAGCTCAGCAGGGAGCATCTGCTTGTGCTGTATGGGATTCTGGGTGATCTTTCGAAAAGGAGAGCAAAGTCAGAGAATCTTGGAATCATGGAATGATTTGGGTCAGAAGGGACCTTAAAGCCCATTGAGTTTCAACCCCCTGCCATGGGCAGGGACACTTTCCAATGCATCAGGTTGCTCCAAACCCCGTCCAGCCTGGCCTTGAACACCTCCAGGGATGGGGCAGCCACCACTTCTCTGGGAAACCTGGGCCAGAGTCTCCCCACCCTAACAGCAAAACATTTCTTCCCAAGATCTCATCTCAATTTCTTTCAGCTTCAAACCATTCCCCCTCATCCTATTCCTGCCCTCCCTGATCAAGAGCCCCTCCCCAGCTTTCCTGGAACCCCTTTTAGTACTGGGAGATGGCTGTAAGGTCTCCTCAGAGCCTTCTCTCCTCCAGGCTGAACAAGCCCAACTCTCTCAGCCTATCCTTGTACGGGAGCTACTCCAGCCCTTGCATCATCTCTGTGGCCTTCTCTGGACTAGCTCCACCAGATCCATGTCCTTCCTGTGCTGAGGACTCCAGAGCTGGACACTGGGCTTCAGGTGGGGTCTCAGTTTGAGTTGTGTATACCTAGGCTGTGTATCTGCCTTTCCAGCTCAGGCTCTACCCTGTTCTTGGTGATGCATTCTGCATGTTCATTTGGTTCACACTGACACATCCTACCCAATGAACAAAGCAAACTGTGGTGTCAGGGGTGCCCTTTCAATGCTGAAAACCACAAACAAGAGCTGATCTGACATTGTCCAACACCCCAGGCTGAGCCACATAGCCTCTTGTCCCAAACATAAGAAGGACATGAATCTTTGGAGTGTGAGGAGGTCCATAAACATGATCCAAGGGCTGGAGGATCTCTGCTATGAGGACAGGCTGAGAGAGTTAGCCTTGTTTGTTCAGGCTGGAGAAGAGAAGACTCTGTGGAGACGTTACAGCAAATTTCTAGTACTGAAAGGAGGCTCCAGGAAAGCTGGGAAGGGACTGTGTACAAGGGCATGTATTGATAAGATGGGGGAAAATGGCTTTAAACTGGAAGGGGAAGATTTAGATTAGACATTAGGAAGAAATTCTTCATAATGAGGATGGTGAGGCCCTGGCCTAGGTTGCCCAGAGCAGTGGTGGCTGTCTCATTCCTGGAGGTGTTGAAGGCCAGGTTGGATGGGGCTTTGAGCAACCAAATCCAGTGGGAGGTGTCCTTGTCTGTGGCAGGGGGTTGGAACTGGATGGACTACGCAGATATCCTACACAGGGATAGCAGTTGGACTCGATGATCCTTGTGGGTCCCTTCCAGTTCAGATCATTCTGTCTTTCTGTGATTCTGAGACTTTAAAATCTTTTCCAACCTGAACCATCCTGTAATTCTATGATTCTTTGTTCCAGAGACCGCACAGTGCACGCCCACGCAGCCCTGCTCGTGCAGTGTCACCCAGTATTTCATTTTGCAGGTGACTAAAGGGAATCATAAGCTTCCAGCAGCACAGCCGAGGCCTTGCAGCTGTCCAGTTGCAGTACTCTGGCCGGGTTGCAGGTCTCCTGACTTGGCAGGATTCTGCTTTTTCGACATGCCTGACCTTTTTCCCTGAAGGAAAGGTGGTGTAATGCCTAACCTGGATAAATGCTGCAAGCATTTACGGCATGCTCGGTGTTAAATCCTGCTCGTTTTCTCACTTGCTGTATAAGCAAATTAATTTCCTTGCTAAGATGACAGCCTAAATGACTGCTTTTCAGTTCATGAAGGAACGGGTTGAGTCTTTTAGCAAAGTGTAATTAAAATGAGTTTCCAGCTTTCTCTCAGGGTAGTTTTTAACACTTAAATGTTCTTTGAGGAGTGGTTTATTAAAAAAAAATTATATAAGAGGTAGATAGATACAAGAATGTGATAAAGACCCTGAATTTAGGCAATTTTCCTGTCCTGAAAGCAAGACCAAGTCGTTACCTCATGTCAATGTTTAATCTCAAGCTGGAGGTAGAGCACAGGCAAAGGAACTTATTTCAAGGCAGCGTCTGAAGTACACTGGAAAACACAAGAAACAGGAAAGCATGGCTCATAACATGGATTTTGGAGGAGCAGGGACCCTTGGTAGAACCCAGAGGAATGTGGACAGGCCGGAGGAGTGGGCCCGTGTGAACCTCATGACATTCAACAAGGCCAATTGCAAGATCCTGCCCTTGGGTTGGGGCAACCTGTGGTTTCAATACAGCGTAGGAGATGATCATAGAATCACCAGGTTGGAAGAGACCCACTGGATCATCGAGTCCAACCATTCCTATCAGTCACTAAACCATGCCCCTCAGCACCTCATCCACCTGTGCCTTAAACACCTCCAGGGAATGGAAAATTCTTTATCCCAAAAATGATAAACACATGATGGAGAGCAGTCCTGAGAGAGGAACTTGGGGTACTGGGGGGTGAGAAGGTTGACATGAGCTGGCAGTGAGCACTTAGAGCTCAGAAAGCCAACTGTGTTCTGGGCTGCATCCAAAGCAGCGGGGCCAGCAGGGTGAGGGAGGTGATTCTCCCCCTCTGCTCCTTTCTTGTGAGACCCCACCTGGAGTCCTGTGTCCAGCTCTGGAATTCTCATCATGAGAAGGATATGGAACTGTTGGAATGGGTCCAGAGGAAGCCATGAAGATGATCTGAGGACTGGAGCACCTCTGCTATGAGGACAGGCTGAGAGAGCTGTTGGGGTTGTTCAGCCTGGAGGAGAGAAGGCTGCAGAGAGACTTTAATAGCAGCCTTCTAGTACCTGAAGGAGCTCCAGGAAAGGTGGGGAATGACTTTTTCCAAGGGCCTGTAGTGGTAGGATGAGGGGGAATGGCTTTAAATTGAGAGATTTAGATTTGACATGCTGAGGGTGGGGAAGCCCTATCCCAGGTTGCCTAGGGAAGTTGTGGCTGCCCCATCCCTGGAGGTGTTGAAGGACAGGTTGGATGGGGATTTGAGCAACATGGTCAAGTAGGGGCTGTCCCTGCCCATGGCAGTAGGGTTGGAACTGGATGGGCTTTAAGGTCCCTTCCAATCCAAACCATTCTCTGATTCCATGATCTTGAATGGAAACCATTTATGGGTTTGGATAAATAAATGATATTTACCATCTTTTGTGCCAAATGATGCCAGTTGCATGGTTTTACTGCCTGCAGCTGGTGAGAGCAACTTCATGTTCTCCATGCATCCCCTTCCAGGGAGAGGAGCTGTGGTTTATTCCTGTGCTTTGGTGAGGAGGTGCTCTTTGGCAGGGAAGCAGACTTCACCTGAGTGTTTTTCTAAGCTGTTTCGGTCCATTGAGAAAATCGTGGTTGACGTGGTGAAGAGCTCATAGCCTGTGTAATTGCTTTAAGGATGAGTGCTGTCTGCATCAGTGGAGAGAAGCCCTTGTTAGGAGGAGGTTTCCGCTTGTGACTGCAAGGAAGAGCAAGCAGGAACTGCTTTCGGACAAGGTGATGATGGCTGTTATGTCTGCAAAGATCCTGTTATTTTAAAGCTGGGAAAAAGTCAGGCTAATCCTCAGTATTAATATCCAGTTGCCAGCCTGAGAGTGCTCAATGTTGGGCTCAAAGGGCTGTGCCCGTAGCAGAGCTGTAGAGTTGGTTGTGGAAATCCGCTTCACTTACTGGGTGCTTCAGGGCTGGTCTGGGCAATCACAGAGTGGATTGGGTTGGAAAGGACCTCAGAGCCCATCCAGTTCCAGTGGTGGGGCAGCCACCACTTCCCTGGGCAACCTGGGCCAGTGTCTCACCACCCTCATTGTGAAGAATTTCTTCCTAATGTCTAATGCAAATCTTCCCCCTTCCAATTTAACGCCATTCCTCCTTATCCTATCACAGGGCCTTGGAATAAGTCCCTCCCCAGCTTTCTTGTAGCCCCCTTTGGATACTGGAAGACCGCTAATAATGTTAAAAGAAATGATATATCTAGTTCCTCTGAGTGTGTGTGGTGGGCACTCTGAGTTCCTTTGAGTGCCCCTGGGCGGGGAACATTTCAACAAAGCATCTTGACTCTAAAAAGCCCCTGCTGAAGGGAAAACCTTGCAATCTCGGTCATAGAAACAGCGAGTGAGCAAGAAGAAAAACTCTAAAAGCCATTATAGGAATGGAGGGAGTCAGGTCCATGGAGGAGAGGATGTGGCTTTGATATTTCAAACCTTTCCCTTTGTGAAGGGGAAAGAAGGGACACGGGAGATAAAAGAAGGAGGAGGAAATCTGGCTAAATGTATTAGCAAAGAGGCAGCGACCAAGCTGGAAGAGAAGGGAAAGGCTAAAGGATGGATGTAAGTACTTACTAATCATTGAATTCAGATAGAGAAATCACTTATTGTTCCTTTCCTCATGAGAAGGGAGGGTTTCAGAGAGCGGTGCGGATTCTGCTCAGGCTTGGATGTGTTCAGCAGTGAAATAGGACAGGTTTCTTTTGTATTTGATTGAGTTGCCAAGTCAGCGCTGCATTAATTGCTCAGTTTACAAAGAATATGGTAATAATACAGATGTCTCGTTGGGATGGCAGGGTGCTTGGGAAGAGTTTGGAGGCTGCTGCGGTTGGTGGTGGGAGGTAAAAGTGTCAATCTTCATGTAGGCTGCTGTCACACATGTCTTCTCCAGTGCTGGAACAGGGAGAAGGAACTGACACAATGTGCTCTAGCAGCCAGCAGCTTTGAACATTTTTTTACCTCTGGAAATTTGAATCCCTGAGCGAGAGGACCATTGGGTTATTGGAAAAGGGTGATCATCACCTGGAGTAACAAGTTACTGCGTACTGAGGTTTGGTAATGGGCACTGAAGTTTTGGGTTTAGAAGCTAAATACAAATACTTATCTTTTTTTTTTTTTTCGTTTGAGGGATGAGAAGGTGGGAGGATGTTTGTGACCTTGATGGTTCACCAGATAAGCTGGTTGTCCTTGGTGGTGGTGTCCTACTGACAAGAGTCTCCTTGCTTGTGTGATAGTCTGAATGTGTCTGTAGTTAACAGAGTCATAGAACCAGGGGATGGTTTGGGTTGGAAGGAACCTCAAAGCCCATCCAGTTCCACCACCTGCCATGGGCAGGGACACCTCGCACTGGATCAGGTTGCTCCAAGTCCCATCCAACCTGGCCTTGAACACCTCCAGGGATGGGGCAGCCACCGCTTCTCTGGTCAACCTGGGCCAGGGTCTCACCACCCTCACAGGAAAACATGTCTTCCTAAATTTCATCTCAGTGTCCCCTCTTTCAGTTGCAAACCATCCCCCCTCCTCCTATCCCTGCCCTCCCCAATCAAGAGCCCCTTCCCAGCTTTCCTGGAGGCCCTTTTGCTACTGGAAGCTGCTATTAGGCCCTGGGACTTCTCCTTATGTTGGAGGTGTCATCGTCACACACACAGGCTGGAGTTTTCCGTGACCTGTGATGCTGATGTCTGTATGGCTTTTCCCAAAGCTTTCTCTAGTTACTGAATATTGCAGTACATCCCTTTCTCTTGGGGGCTGGATGTGGTCCTTCTGCAGCCTGATGTAGCCTTGCTTGTGGAATTAGGGACTGTCAAGAGGCTGCCTGTTCTAACTACTTTTCTGTAGGTTTGGTTGGGATTGTGTAATGAGATGGAATTGTGTACCAAGTTAGAGCAAATTAGATCAAAATAAAAGCTTTCCTTTGTTGTAGTAGGGTCAGAATATCTTTTACAATGCCTTTAGCAAACTGTAGATCTCTCTAGTTTCTGCTTTTCTTGGTAGCATCAAATCAATTGCTCATTTTCTGGTAGCATCAAACCCTTGTAAATACACAGATTTTTTTGTCAAGCCTTACTAGTTATTAAAAATATGCTTAGATTTTATGTAGTTTCAGCTTTAAGAATACCAACAACCCTGTTTTCCTGCTCTCAGTTTTGTTTTGTGCTTTTTTATTTAGTCTTCTATTTGAGCTTCAGTTAATACCGATGGTAAAAGTTCTCTTGGATAAAGCAAGACTGTTTTGAACAGAATAAGCCGTCTTGAGGGTAGGAATACGGAACTCTGGGAGTGGTAGAAAGTGTGTGCTTCTGACAGCATTGTTTTTCGTTTTGTAATCGCTTCTTCTGACTTCACCAGAGACTCCAGCAGTGATGTCAGCCAGGATACAGTTTATGTTCTGTCTGTCACCCGAGTGATAGATTGCACTGAGCCTTGCCAGCATCATAAATTGCCTGGGAGATCGTAGTAAGTTGTTGGTGGAATCCTGCAGAGTAGGAGCCAAGACTTGAGAACTTCAAGAGAAGCCTTGAAGAGCAGTCGAAGGATAAAAACCTTCTCGTTCCATTAAAACTTCAGTAAAATTCCATCCTTAGACATTGTAAGGATGAAACAACCTATTTACACTGTAATAGTTAACATATCATCACTACTTCCAGTTCATAGAATCACTTTGTTGTAAAAATCCTTTGAGATTATCGAGTCCAACCGTGCCTGTCCACTACTAAACCAGATCCCTGAATCATGTTTTAAACCTCTCCAGGAATGTTGAATCCACCTCCCTGGGCACCCTCTGCCAGTGCCTGAGAACCCTTTCCATGAAGAAATTCTTCGTGATGTCTAATCTGAACCTGCCCTGGTGCCACTTGAGGCCGTTTCCTCTCATCCTATCCCTTGTCACCTGGGAGAGGAGACCAGCACCCACCTTGCTCTAACCTCCTTTCAGGCAGTTGTAGACAGTGGTGTGACCTCCCCTCAGCCTCTTTTTCTCCCAGCAAGCCTCTCATAAGGCTTGTTCTCCAGCCCCTTCACCAGCTTTGTTGCCCTTATTGTTGTGCTTTCAAACTGTCTCAACACTTTGTGTAATGAGATGATTTGGAACATTGTAATGAGAATGAGGCCATAAAACTATTTATTTAGAAAAAGCTTTAAAAGGGGGATCACAGAAAGAGAAAGTAGCTGTGATGCCAGCAGAGAATGGGATTTATTTTGGTTGACTTATTCTTTTAATTTGTGTAAAAAGGTGTAAAGAAACTGCAAGATGAACTTTATATGGAGGAATCATAGAATCATTTCTATCATCATGCAGTCTTACCACCAGCCAAATCCCACCATGCCTACTAAACCACATCCCAAAGTGCCTTGGCTACATGATTTTTTAACCCCTCCAGGGACAGGGCCTCCACCACTGCCCTGGGCAGCCTCTGCCAGGGCTTCACCACTCTTTCAGTAAGGAAATTTTTCCCAATATCCAATCTAAACCTCCCCTGGCACCACTTGAGGCCATTTACTACACTGCTTGTGAGAACAGCTCAGATTCCAGAATGCCCCCTTGCTGCTGGTGGCGTTTCTTTTGATGTAGCTCACAAGGTGTTACAGGCAGGAAGAGTTTATCATAAGGTGTTTTGGTGTAAGCAGCATTGCAGAAGGCATTTTATAACAGAACTGGATGATCTCTAAGGTCCCATCCAACCCAAACCATTCCATGATCCTATGATCATCACCTCTGTGAGAGCCCATGCACCTAGGTAGTAAATTACAACATCGAGCAGGGAACACAAACCCCCTGTGATGTGGTGGATCAGGACAGGTGGAGAGGACTGTGGTGATCAGACTTTATGGGGAATGAATGAGAACATCAGCGTGGCACAGAGAGATTTGAGCTCTGGTGAGGGAGGAGTAGAGAAGATCTCAGGTGGTATAAATTCATCTATTGGATTTAGTGAGAGTGTGACACTTGTTCTGGTGTAAGGTGTATCTTGAGGAACAGCTCCAGCTAGCGATGTGCATGGAGGAAAATGGTAGCTCCTTGGGGAATGCTGGAAGAGGCAGAAGAGACCTAATAACTAAAACGTGCAGGGAAATGCTTATGGGTGAGGGAGTGAGTTGAAATTAATAGATTCTGTGGAGGGTCTTTTGGGCACCTCAGTACAGGAAAGCCCTTGAGGGGCTGGAGTGCATCTGGAGAAAGTGAACAGAGCTGGGGAAGGGGCTGGAGAACAAGTGTTATAAGAGCAGCTGAGGGATCTTCAGCTGTTTAGTCTGGAAAAGAGGATGCTGAGGGGAGACCTTATTGCTCTCTGCAGCTCCTGGAAAGGAGATTGTAGCCAGGTGGATGTCAATCTCCTCTTCCAAGCAACAAGTGATAGGATGAGAGGGAATGGCCTCAACTTGTTCCAGGGGAGGTTTAGATTGGATATTGGGAACAGATTAGTTCCTGAATGATTGGTGAAGCCCTGGCAGAAGCTGCCCAGGGCAGTCGTTGAGTCCCCATACCACGAGGGGTTAAAAAACTGTGTAACCATGGCACTTGGGGACAAGGTTTAGTTGGCACAGTTGGGCTGACGGTTGGGATGAAAGAGCCTAGAGATCTTTTCTAACCCCAATGATTCTATGATTCTGTTTCTCTGTGGAGAGCAGATTACTTTAAATCTGGTGATGATGGGAGTTTGAGATTTCCACTCCCAAAACAGGAGATGGGACAGCAAGGGTATTGCATCTTAAGGCTCCACCTGTTTTTTTTGGTAAGAGGTGCCATGGTGTTTCCTTGCTGAAAAATGTAATAATCACATTTGTCACAACCTGTACTCTAAAGCTTAACAAATCCTGTGCGCTCAAGTAGTGATTTTAAAACACTAACAGTGGTTTAAACCATGGAAGATGTGAGTGGTCAGGAAACAAATGCAATGAGATAACCAGACTGGGAAAATATAGAAGGTTAAAAGCAATTCTAGATTTTGGGTAGTGAGGAGTTTAGAAATTGTTTTGGCTATTTGTCTGCAAGATGTTGTGGATATGAAAGAAAAATTGGCTTGTATGTAGTAACCTTCAAATATCTTTAATTCCGTATTGACAGTATATAAAATGAATGTTTTCAAACATCCAAAGTGTGACCTCACCTGCAACCCTGTGTCCCGTTCTGGAGGCCTCAGCATGGGAGGGACATGGATCTGTTGGAGCAGTTGCAGAGGAGGCCATGAAGATGATCCAAGGGCTGGAGCACCTCCCATGTGAGGACAGGCTGAGAGAGTTGGGGCTGTTCAGCCTAGAGAAGAGAAGGCTGCAGGGAAACCTTAAAGCAGCCTCCAGTACTGAAAGGGGCTCCAGGAAAGCTGGGGAGGGGCTTTTGATCAGGGAGTGCAAGGACAGGACAACAGGCAACGGTTTGAAGCTGAAAAAAAGGGAGCTTGAGATGATATTGTGTGATCTTTGGAAGAAATGTTTTGCTGTTAGGGTGGGGAGGCCCTGCCCCAGGCTGCCCAGGGAAGCTGTGGCTGCCCCATCCCTGGAGGTTTCAAGACCAGGTTAGATGGGGCTTGGAGCAACCTGATCCAATGGGAGGTGTCCCTGCCCACGGCAGGAGGGTTGGAGCTGGATGGGCTTTAAGGTCCCTTCCAACCCAGACCATTCTATGATTCTATGATTATCAACTGGTTTTACAAAAGCATTTACAGTTCCAAACCTTCCTACTCCAATCCCGAGCGCTGATGTCAGGACATCTGTGAATCAGTTGCCATGTGCAGGTACCCTGTAAAGTGAGCACATCTTGTGAAATGCATACCCTGCCATTTTTTGATAAAAATGAACACTTAAAACATGTTAAAAAGAGTTAAAAAGGAGGCACATAGGTTTGCAGATCTTGTAACGTTAACAAACTTGCTTAACTTCTGTGAGAAACCACGAACACTGGGGTAAAAGTATAAATAATTTGCTTTAATCTTCAGAAGAATTCAGATTGTAACTGAAGTTGTTCTAACACGGGCTGATGTGCTCAACTGGTTTAAAAAAACCCTTTCCTGAGGGATACGGATGACTGATAATAAGCAACGAGTGGGGAAACCCTTACCAGGGTTTACAAAAGGAGGAATTAAGAGATGTTTTAAGAGCCTGAAATGTGAAGCTGTAACCAGAAGAAAGTTGCCACAAAACCTCCCTTGACAATAAAAGGCTTTAAATGAGACTGAACCCAGAAGCAGGCACAGGGGAGGCAGAGCAGCACTGCAGTCATGTAACCTGCATCAAGAAAAAGCAGTGCTGGAGCCTGCAGCCCCAAGGCTAACTTGAGCTCCAGGCTAACTTGAGCTCCGAGAGCTGTGCAGGGAGCAAAAAGACACTGTTCCCACACAAGGATAAGGAAAAAAAATGAGCAAATGCCTGCCTGTGGTGATCTGTGCTGAGTATCTGCTCAGCATCCAACATTTCTTCTCTTTGTTTTCTAAATCATAGAATCCTAGAGTGGTGTAAGTTGGACGGGCCAACCCTCTGTCATGGGCAGGGACACCTCCCACTGGATCAGGTTCCTCCAAGCCCCATCCAACCTGGCCTTGAACACCTCCAATGATGGAGCAGCCACCACTTCTCTGGGCAACCTGGGCCAGGGCCTCATCACCCTCACAGGAAAACATTTCTTCCTGAGATCTCATCTCAATCTCTTTCCGGCTTCAAATTTTTCCCCTTATCCTATCCCTGCAGTCCTTGATCATGAGCTCCTCCCCAGGTTTTCTAGTGCCCTTTTCAGTAATGGGAGGCTGCTCTAAGGTCTCCCCAGAGCCTTTTCTCCTCCAGACTGAACAACCCCAACTCTCTCAGCCTGTCCTCATGCAGGAGGTCTTCCAGCCCTTGGATCATCTTCATGGCCTCCTCTGATCTCACCCCAACAGCTCCATGTCCTTCCTGTGCTGAGGACTCCACAACTGGACATGGGGGCTCCTGGTGGCATCTCACCAGCGAGGAGCAGAAGGGCAGCACCCCGCCCCGGCCCTGCTGGTCCCACTGCTTTGGATGCAGCCCAGGACACGGTTGGCTTTCTGGGCTGTGAGTGCACATCGCCAGCTCACAACTTGTTTGCAGACAGATGTATTCTAAAACATGTTTAAAATATTTAAGTCATTCAGGATGATACTGAGCACAGCTTGTGGGCTGGGGTGGCCAGATGGGCACTGGTAGAGCAGATACAGTTGATGTTGTGTGGTACCCAAGTGTGGATGCAGCCCTGGGGATGCTGGTGTTTCCACCCGTCTCTCTGCTTTCACCATGCCAGTGCGCAAGGAAAGCTTTTCTCTACATCATTTTGACAGTGTTTCGACATGTTCCTATAGCTGGAGTGGTAGCATCTTTCTGTGCTGTCAGGCTTTCTCTGACCTCGTTGGAGGATGAGCTTTTTCTTTCTTGGAGAGCTTTTTGTTCTAGAATAGGAAGCTTGTGTTGCTAGGGAGTCGGCATTTGCGTGGCACTCGAACAGCCAGGGTTTTCTGAGCTCCTGAAAATTTCGCTCCGCAAAAGCTGCTCTGGTGCTGGAGGGCTGAGCCTGAGTGCTGACTGGTGTTTTATGAGACCCCTTGATGAGTAGAAATGAACCTTTTGTCATTTCCAGAAGACTGACTCTCCATTAATAGCAGCTCTATCTCCATCTTATGTCTCTGCACGCACGCAAATGCCTGTGTTGAGTCAGAGCAAGGAAAATAATAGAGCCAGCAAAATCCCCTCCTTCAAAAAAGGGGTAAAAAGACCACTTCCTGAGCTTTTGCAGCTTCTATTCATAGGGGCCTGGCTGCTCTGCTCCGAAGCAGGAATCAATTAGAAAGACCTGGGATGCTGTCTTCTGGAGCTGCGTCTTGAGAGATTCCAGTCCTGGAAATCAGTTTGTAGCCTGCTTGCCTGAACCCGGCAGAGGAGGAAGGTTGGAGTGTGTGTTTGTGGTTCTTGCCGATAATTATAACCCAGAGGAGCACGAGGAGGGAGGAATGCTTCTGGAGGCACGTGGAGCTTTGGCATTGCCTGCCACAGGGATGTTGCTATGGTCCACACCTCATTTAAAAAAAATATAAGTGACCTAGTTTAGGAAGCGTGTGGTCTCACTGCAGCTCTCTGGGGCAGGCTTCCTGCTCTGTTGCTCATCCGAACCAGGCTGGAAATCCATTAGGAAGAGCGGAACGTTGGCTATAACCACGCACAGTCAGCGCTATACAGGTATGTCTGGAGAATCAACGTGCTTTTGCAATGACAAAGGGGAGGAAGAGGGATGAGGGAAGGTGAGAAGAGGTGCCTTTTCTTTTTGGCCGGTGGTGTGCCTGACTTCTTTCAGTGTTTGTCTTTGTCTCGGAACTTGTGGGTGCTGGTGGGTGAGAGCTCAGTGTGAGCTGGCAACATGTGCTTGCAATCCGGAAAGCCAAACTGTGTCCTGAGCTGTATCCAAAGCACTGGGACCGGCAGGGCGAGGGAGGGGATTCTGCCCCTCTGCTCTGGTGAGACCCTACCTGGAACCTTGTATTCAGTTCTAAGTTTGTGTCTTTGTGGAGATGAACAGTGTGCAGAGATCTTATAGCAGCTTTCCAGTACTGAAAGGGGCTCCAGGAAAGCTAGGGAGGGGCTGTTAATCTGGGCGTGCAGGAATAGGATGAGGGGAGCAATTTGAAGCTGAAAGAGGGGAGACTGAGATGATACCTTAGGAAGAAATGTTTTCTTGTGAGGGTGGGGAGGCCCTGGGCCAGGTTTCCCAGAGAATTGGTGGCTGCCCCGTCCCTGGAGGTGTTCAAGGCCAGGTTGGATGGGGCTCTGAACAACCTGATGCATTGGGAAGTGTCCCTGCCTGTGGCAGTGACGTTGGAACTGTATGAGCTTTAAGGTCATATCTGACCCAAACCATTCCATGATTCTGTGGTTCTTTGGTCTTAGCCTCTCTGTTTGCTTCTGCTGCAGACTAGGAGAGGTGGAGTCTGGCATGGCAGGGGTGCTGGGAGAGGGCTGTGCTCTGCTGGAGATGCTGCACATTCATGTGTCTGTTAACTCCTCTGCTTTTGAGCGTGCTGAGTCTCTCCCCTTCCTTCTTCCAGCCTTATTTCTCTACCAGTTCCTACCAAAAATAGATGGGAACGCTGGAGCTGTGCACATTTATCCTCTCCAAATCACCATATATGCCCCTATGAAGCTGACATGGACTTTGAGAACTGATTCCCCTTTCCTTTGTGCCAGTTGCAAACCCATAATTGTTTGGTGCCCTTGTGTTTTTAATTGTCTGCGTGGGTCAGCAGTGTGGGGGCCAGCCTGGGAAGTCTTGTTTCAAAATAGTGATCCCTTGGGAAATGTCTGTTTTTGCCTCTTCTGCCATGGATCTCTCTCTCGCAAAAGCTTAGTTTACATAATATCGGAGTGCGAATGGAGAAGCCTTTTGTAAATACGAGATGCTTACTAAGCTGGTTGCCTGCTTGTCTACATAACAAAGCCAGGAGTTATGTAGTGGGTGTAGAGAAAGGGTGTGACACGTACTTTAACCTATTAGGCTTGCTAAATGTGGGGAAAAGGGCTTTTGCTTTATTAATCGGGATGGTTATCTATGCGCTACGTTAGTCTCCATGTACAAAGTGTGGATTCCCTTCCAAAGAAATTCAGTTTGAGGGGTCTTTCTGGCTTGCAGGAAACCTGGTGGCAAAGTCTTCGAGGGGTTTTGTTTGTGCTTTATAGCCCCTGTTGATACTAAGAGACCGCTATAAGGTCTCCGTGGAACCTTCTCTTCTCCAGGCTGAACGAGCCCAGCTGTCTTTGCCTGTCCTTGTATGGGAGGTGCTCCAGCCCTCAGATCATCTGGAGCAAGAGATTGCTTTCTCGTTTTTTTTTTTTTTATTTTATGCTTTATTAGTTAAACCTCCAAGTTAAAGCCAGAGAAACTGTAAAAACATTGAAAACCTCGTGTTGTGTCCTTATGGAGATGAACAGCACGCAGAGATCTTAGAGCAACCTTCCAGTACTGCAAGGGGCTCCAGTGAAGCTGGGGGGGGACTCTTGGTCAGGGAGGGCAGCAATAGGATAAGGGGGAACCGTTTGAAGCTGCAAGAGGGGAGATTGAGGTGAGATCTTAGAAAGAAGTGTTTTCCTGTGAGGGTGGGGAGGCCCTGGCCCAGGTTTCCCAGAGCAGTGGTGGCTGCCCCATCCCTGGAGGTGTTCAAGGCCAGGTTGGATGGGGCTTGGAGCCCCTGATCCAGTGGGAGGTGTCCCTGTCCATGGCAGGTGGTTGGAACTGCATGGGCTTTAAGGTCCCTTCCAACCTAAACCATTCAATGATTCTGTAATCTTGAAGGGGAAGGGACTGCTGGAAAAGTCTCATTTTGCTAATACTGACCCTGACCTCTGACAGGTTTTTACCTTTATCCTCTGACTCATAGCACAAGGATTATTTAGCAGCAGAACGTGTGTGAATGACAGCTTTCCAGACACGACTGCTCATGTTCCCTTGGTTATTTCTCCACTGCTCCTTATGTTTTACCTCTCTCTGAATAATCTCGAAGAGGCAAAGCCTGTGTAAAATTCATTTATTGTTGAAGGTGATGGGAAATTAAATCAAACTGCGGAGTCGAGGCTTCAGGAATTAAAACCTCCAGTTCCTGAGTCAATTAGGATGTTGGGGGTAATTGCTGGAGGTCCTAGCATTTTGCAGACAGAGCCAGTTTCTTTTGCTGGATGACAGCAAACTAAAAAGCCCACCCTGAGCAGTCGCAGCCACTGCTGCGTGGGGGTTTCTGTGCCAGAGCCCTCGCTGTGTGTTCAGTTGGGTTCTTGAAGTGCGCACGTGCTGTCTCGTTTTACCTGCTGAACCACTTTCTTCTCCTCATGGCCTTGGGGCTACACATGGTATTTTTAAAGTGGATTTGTTCAATGATTTTCAAGGTAGAAATACCCATCGTGCTGTGCCCCACCGTGGTTTCCCTGGAGTCCTTCCCTGTAAATGTCAGTGTTCCTTTAAGGGGTGTAGAAGGAAAAGGCTTGCTGCTGGTTTACATTAACACATGCAATCATTTTGTAGGAGAACAGGATCTTAAATATTTTATTTACTTGTAGCACAACCCTTCCTGGCGTTCCATAAGGAGAAACAAAATTACTGATTCAAGTAAGTAAAAACAACAAAGAATTAGGCAGAAATGTGTTTAATATACCTGGTACTGTAATGAAATATTCTAATTGCAGAGGCTTTGTTCCAAAGCACAAGTTACATCGATGTTGAGCTCCCAGGTGACTTTACAAGGCAGGCGGTTAGGAGAAAATAAAAATGCCGTTCAAGCTGAGAAGATATGACAGAAGTAATTTTGATCATAATGCTGCATGTGCAATTTCTTTTTTTCTTTTTTTCCCCATCTCCTCCACTCTTTCCTTCTCTGCTCTGCTCTGGTGAGACCTCACCTGGAGCCCTGCGTTCAGTTCTGGAGTCCTCAGCACTGGAGGGACATTTATCTGTTGGAGCGAGTCCAGAGGAAGATGTGGAGGGCTGGAGCACCTCTGGTATGAGGACCAGGCTGAGAGTTGGGCTTGTTCAGCCTGGAGAAGAGAAGGCTCCGCAAAAACCGCAGAGCAGCCTCCCAGTACAGCTCCAGGAGAGTTGGGGAGGGGCTCTTGATCAGCAAGTGCAGGGACAGGATGAGGGGGAATGGGTTCAGACTGAAAGAGGGGAGATTGAGACGGGATATCAGGCAGAAATGTTTTGCTGTGAGGGTGGGGAGGCCCTGGCTGAGGTTGCCCAGAGACGTGGTGGCTGCCCCCTCCCTGGAGGTGGTCAAGGGCAGGTTGCACGGGGCTTGGACCAACCTGATCCAGTGAAAAGCTGCTCCCACTGTGGAGATGAAAGGATCTGTCCCTACACATCCATTGAGGGAAGGAATTTTATCTTGAGCAAAATGATTCCCACCAGTCAGATGAGGGGGAAGTAAGTACTGGCACACTGGGAGCTGCAGATGCACTTGGGCTTCAGGATCTTGTGGTGTTGTGATGTGCGGTGTGAAGGTGTAGCTTGTACCGGGGGTGCACAAGAGGCAGTTGTGTGGCTTTATAGCTGCGATTGCTTTCTGCTGGCGGGGTTGGCGTCGAAACCCCGCAGCTGCTGGCTCAATCCTTAGTTCTGTGTGCCACTGGCTCCGCCGAGTTTTTTTCTTATCCTTTATAAGTGCAATAATTTAAACTAGTGTTTTGTGCCCTTGAATGTTTGTTCTGTCAGAAGTGAGCTTATTTTTTATTAAGCTGTTTGATCTATTATGTATTAGAAAAACACACAATATTGCTCTACAGAACTGGTCTGCTGTCATACAGGCTTTTTCCTCCACCTTGTGTCGTTCCTTTTCCATATCCTGACAAACTGGCCAGTGCAACTTCTGCTGTAAGTAAATGGGCCTGGAGTTTGTTTTCCTGCATGTGTTAGCTGGAAGAATAGCATGGTGGGGGAGAATCAGAGAATCATAGAGTCGTTTGGTTGAACAAGACCTTTGAAGATCATCGAGTCTGACCATACCTGTCCACTACTAAACCAGATCCCTGAGCACCTCATCCACCTGTCTTTTAAACCCCTTGAGGGACAGGGACTCCACCACCTCCCTGGGCAGCCTCTACCAGTGCCTGAGAACCCTTTCAGTGAAGAATCTTTTCCTGATGTCTAATTTGAATATGCCTTGGTGCGATTTGAGGCCATTTCCTCTCATCCTTCTGCCTGTTGCTTGGGAGAAGAGACCAGCACCCACCTCTCTAAGACCTCCTTTTCTCCAGGCTGAACAACCCCAGTTCCCTCAGCTGCCTCTCATAAGGCTTGTTCTCCAGCCTCTTCCCCAGCTCTGTTCCCCTTCTCCAGACACACTCCAGCCCCTTAAGGTCTTTCTTGGAGTGAGGGACCCAAATCTGAACCCAGGATTCGAGGTGTGGCCTCACCAGCATTATAGCTGCATTCCTACACATCCTGGTTAAACATATCAACCCCTTTCATAGTCTTTTGGAGATACAAATGCTTTGAACAAGCCCAGAGTCACTGATGATGTCAGGCAGTATTTTCATTACACTTAGTAGACTTTCTTTGCCTCCTGCAACACAAGGCAGAAGGGGGGGAAGCGGATCTATTCTTGGCAGTCAAAGCGTTCAGCAATCTGGAGTTATTTATACGTTTGGAATGCAGAAGAACGTAATCATAAAATATTAATACTGCTTTATAAAATTAACCCCTCTTTTTAAAGCCCTGATGGAGCAATTTGGCAGCTCCAGTTCACTGGGAGCTGCTCTGGAACAGAGTAATTTCTGCTCAGGTCTCACTGTTCATCGCTAAACAAATATTTGTGGGAGCTTTTATCTCTGTGTTAGAAACTTCACCGTGGTTCTGTATCATTGCTAACAGCACTTTTAAGGAGATTATGTTATTAGTGTTTACAGAGTGTAGTTGTCAGAGAGAATTGGTTCTAGCTCAGCGAGCCTTCGGAGCGGCGTGTTGTGTGGCTTCTCATTCTTCTGACTTTAAAGACTCCAATGCAAGTGCCAGGTTTGTCATGGAAACAGGAGCTTGCTCAAGGTACGGGGTTGTTTTATTTCGAAGAGGAGGAAGAAAAGAGACTGAATAGGCTATGGGCCCTTTCCTTATGAGAAGCGGTAACAAGTAGGCTTTTGTTGGGTTTTATTTACTCACTTGCTTGAAGGAGAGGGCACTTCCAGTAACACATCGTGAAGGGACAGATAATCCAGTGGAAGGTTCCCTGCTTATGGCAGGGGTTTTGAACTGCATGGGCTTTAAGGTCTTTCTAACCCAAACCATTCTATGATTCTATGATAATTTTCAGCATCTACTGTGGGCTTTTAAGGGAGAGGACCTGCTAGGAGTAGAATTCTCAGGCGTTGAGGAGTCCAGAATTCTCAGTTTTTAATAAATGATGTAATTCCTTGCTTCATGCCAGAAGTATTGGAAGCATCATGTTCTTGAAAAATGTCATTTTAATAAAGAAATGTGTGCATTTCTATCCAATCCTCCTTCCCTCCATTCCTCAGTCCTTGGATGGATCTGTTTAGGAACAGATCACTGAAATGAAAGCGCTTGCCAAATAGGGAAGGGTCAGGATCAGATTGAATTCCACCGTTAAAGCCCTTGTGTTTAGAAGATTCACGAATGATTTCTTGTGCTCAGAACCTAAAATGACAGGGAGTCAAAGGATCATCCCAGCCTCCCCAGCTTTCCTGGAGCCCCTTTCAGTACTGGGAGGCTGCTGTAAGATCTCCCCACAACCTTCTCTTCTCAAGGCTGAACAACTCTCTACGATCTCAACCCTGAGCACCCACAGCTAGGGAGAACACAGTGTACGAAGAACTGAAGAATTACAGAATGGTTTGGGTTGGGAGGGACCTATAAATCTATCCAGTCCAAGGCTGCAGTGAACAGGGACTTCTTCAACCACATCAGGTTGCTCATTGCCCCATCCCCTCACCATAAGAAGGATGTTGAGGCTCTGGAGCGTGTCCAGAGAAGAGCGACAAGGCTGGTGAAGGGGCTGGAGAACAGGCCTTATGAGGAGTGGCTGAGAGAGCTGGGGGTGTTTAACCTGGAGAAGAGGAGGCTGAGAGGAGACCTCATTGCTTTCTACAACTACCTGAAAGGATGTGGAGAGGAGGGAGCTGGGCTCTTCTCCCAGGTGACAGGGGACAGGACGAGGGGGAATGGCCTCAAGCTCCACCAGGGGAGTTTTAGGCTAGAGATTAGGAGGAAGTTTTTTACGGAAAGGGTCATTAGGCACTGGAATAGGCTGCCCAGGGAGGTGGTTGATTCACCTTCCCTGGAGGTGTTTAAGGCCCGAGTGGACGAGGTCCTGAGGGACATGGTTTAGTGTTTGATGGGAATGGTTGGACTCGATGATCCGATGGGTCTCTTCCAACCCGGTGATTCTGTGATTCTGTGATCCAGCCTGATCTTGAATGTTTCCAAGCATGGGGCATCAACCACCTCTCTGGGCAACCTCTGCCAGTGTCTCACCACCCTCTCTACATTATGTCCCATCTTATGTCCTCTCTTTCATTGTAAAACATTCCCCTTTGTCCTGTTGGTACAGAGAGCATGGTGAGGCACCATTTTCATCTCAGGTAGATTCTTCACCTGTTGAGGTTGGGATGATCATTGAGGCATGATCCTGGGCAGGTGGCACATGTTCCCACATGTATCTCCTTAGTGGTGACGCAGAAACACCTTTGCTGGCTGAGCTTCAGACGTGTTGACCTAACAGAATGACCAAGCCTTTCACCCCAAATTAACTCTTCAACCTATTCTGCCCCCAGGATTCCTGAATACCACAGCAAATGGGCTTTGCTCTGGTGGGGGCCAGAACTTTCCAATAAAAGAGACATATTCTTACCCAAATCAAGTTACTTTCCCCTCATGGAGAATTTCCAGAAACTGGGAAGCATTAGTGGGATTTCTTCAGTGGATCCAGTCCATACACAAATGTTAATGTTACAAAATCCCAGGGCTGTGTTTAAGAGTGAATTTGTTGGAAGCTGTTTCTTATTGATGTCACTTTGTTGTTATCCATGAAATTAAACAAATTCTTGGTTCTTAACCTTTGCTCTCCTAAGAGAGGTCTCTGTCTTCTCGTAATCTTACCCTAATTCTCACATAATTAATGAAATATCCCTTTCACCCTGGGGCAAATGTTCTTTGTTTCGTCTGCTGAGTAGATTTCTTGGCCATTTCTGCCAGGAGAGTTAATGGATAACAGGCAGTTGTATTGGGTCCATCATGCGCCGGGTTTGCCTGTGAAGCTGTACATCCCTCATCCTCTGCATATGTCCCTTATCATGGAATCCTAAAATGGTTTGGGTTGGAAAGGACCTTAAAGCCCCCCCAGTTCCAATTTCACTGCCATGGGCAGGGACACCTCCCACTGCACCACGTTCCTCCAGGCCCCATCTAACCTGGCCTTGAACACCTCCAGGGATGGGGCAGCCACCACTGCTCTGAGCCACTTGAGCCAGGGCTTCCCAACCCTCACAGGAAAACATTTCTGCCTAAGATCTCATCTCAATCTCCCTTTTTTCAGCTCCAAACTGTTGCCTGTTGTCCTGTCCTTGCACTCCTGATCAAGAGCCCTTCCCCAGCTTTTCTGTTTCAAGATTCAGATTAGATATCAGAACAATTTTTTTCACCAAAATGGTTCTTGAGCACTGGCAGAGGCTTCCCAGGGAGGTGGTTTAGTTCCCATCCCTGGAGGGATTTAGAAGATAAGTAGGTGGAGTGCTTAGGGATATGGTTTATTAGTGGACAGGTACAGCAGGACTCAATCTCAGTGATCTTTTCCAAACAAATTGATTCTATGATTTCTTACTTCTAAGATCCCCCTGCACATCCCTCATGTCCTCTCCACAACCCTGGTCTTCTGCACACATCCCTGATCCCAGTTTTCCTGATACAGTTTTCTTGGTAATGCAGACCCATAAAGGTGAAGTAAGACTTCAGTTTTAAAATGTTAAAAGAGGTTTACCCTTCTCATTAGGAAAGCTGGAAAAGATGACCTGATCTCCCAGTCTGTAATTTCCTATGCTGGAAATAAAGAAAAGAAACTACTGTTTCTGAAATTGTAACCAGAGGGACTAAAATCTGCATGGATGAGATTTGAGAGCTTTTTCCCATCTCTTTTCCTTAGAGGATACAGTCCTGCTCTTACAGAGCCAAAGGAGCTTTAAGGGGATGTCTCAGACATTTGCTAGATGGACACAGGCAGAGCTCGCCCTTGGATCTCAGTCCTCAGTTCTACAAAACAGTATTTGCAGAACTGCAATTCTGGATTTTGTTGTTATTTGCTTGGCCTGCCCTTGAGTTGCTTTTTGATTTGGATTCTTATTGATCTCCACGTAGCCCCACTCTAGAGCTTCTTTTATACGTTTGAAGCTTGGACTAGCTGGCTGATCCTGTAATGAACCCTTCTAGGAAAACCAAATAAAGTGAATAAATCCTTCTCCTGGAGGTGATGAAGGGTCTGGAGAACAAATCTGTAAGGAGTGGCTGAGGGCCCTAGGGCTGTGTAGTCTGGAGAAGAGGAGGCTGAGGGGAGACCTCATCGCTACCAGAAAGGAGGTTGGAGGAAGGTGGGTACTGGTTTCTTCTCACAAGTAACTAGGGATAGGATGAGGGGAAGTGGCCTCAGGTTGTGCCAGGGGAGGTTCAGATTGGATATTAGGAGCAATTAATTTCCTGAAAGAGTGGTGAAGCTCTGGCAGAGGCTGCCCAGGGCAGTGGTGAAGTCTGCATCCTTGAAGACGTTAAAAAAAATGTGTGGCTGTGGCACTCTGAGACTTGATTTATTAGGCGTGGTGGTGTTGGGCTGCTGGTTGGACTGAGTGAGCTTGGAGGTCTTTTCTAGCCTTAATGCTTCTATGAGTCTCTGAGGTGCTGTCAATATTGTGCCACTACCTGTGGGCTAGTACCTTCATTAGCAAAGCTTTCTTCTCCCTGTAGATGTTGTGCATGGACCCGCCCTGAGCGCCTGGCACCGAACGTCTCCAGGTGCTTGGAAATTAAGTGGCTCCTTGAGTGGGATTACTTTGTTCAGGCTTAATAAAAGTGTCATGTTTTCAAGTGATGTCCTATATCACTAGGGAATTCTCCCTTTCAGCCTGGCTTAACTGAGTGGGAAAAACATGTGTCCAAGACCATTTTATACGGCTTGTTCTAGGAAGCGGTTTTGAAATGGGGTTTGTCAAAAGCTTTGATGGTGTTGTGCTAAACAAGCTCTTCTGAGTAGAGTTTTCTAAAGCGAGGGAAGATAAATAGTTTGTTAGAATCACCAAATCATAGAATCACAGAATGATTTGGGTTGGAAAGGACCTTAAAGCCCATCCAGTTCCAACCCTGTCATGGGCAGAGACACCTCCCACTGCATCCCACCATCCAGCCTGGCCTTGAACATCTCCAGGGATGGGGCAGCCACCAATTCCCTGGGCAGCCTGGACCAGTGCCTCATCACCCTCATCATGAAGAATTTCTTCCTAATGTCTAATCTAAATCTTCCCCTTTCCAATTTAAAGCTATTACCTCTCGTCCTATCACTATAGGCCTTTGGAAGAAGTCTCTCCACAGCTTGCTTGTAGAACCCTTCAGGTACTGGAAGGCCACTCTAAGGTCTCCCTGGAGCCTTCTCTTTTCCAGGCTGAACAACCCCAACTCTCTCAGCCTGTCCTCATAGCAGAGGTGCTCCAGCCTTTGGATCATCTTCATAGCCCTCTTCTGGACCCGTTCTGACAGTTCTGTATTCTTCTTACATTGAGGATTCCAGAACTGGACACAAGAGTCCAGATGGGATCACATGAAAGAAGAGCAGAGGGGCAGAATCCCCTCCCTCGCCTTGCTGGTCCCACTGCTTTTGGCACCAGGATACAGTTGGCATTCTGGGCTCTGAGCACTCATTGCTGGCTTGACTTGTTTAAAGAAATGTAAACAGCCGTGGCTCTACAGGAACGCTTTGGAGCATTGTCTCTCGAAGCAAGCGTGAGCTGGGTTGGCACAGGCAGCTACTTGTATGTGTGCAGGAGTTAATTACCACAGAGCAAGTTCACCTTAGAATTCAAGCACCAGGGAGTTAATTTGCTCTAACGTGATCAGGAACACAAAATGTTTGTAGGTAGCCTACTCCTGAGATGAAGAATTTCAGCAACTATGAACATGCTTTAAAGCCATTTCTGTTATAGAATCACAGCATGGTTTGGGTTGGACCTTAAAGTCCACCCAGTTCCATCCCTTCCTATGGGCAGAGACACCTCCAGCTGGATCAGGTTGCTCCAAGCCCCATCCAACCTGACCTTCAACACCTCCAGGGATGGGGCAGCCACCACTTCTCTGGGAAACCTGGGCCAGGGCCTCCCCACTCAAACATTGACTTAAAAAACAGCTGTCAGTTTGCATGGATAATACTTGGATTATTTTACCCATGGATAATGCTGAGTCTAGCTTTGAGAATCTGAACAAAAAGCCACTGAGATACAGTGTGAAGATGCTCATCCTGCACCTTGCATGGCAAATGGTCTGGATCTTCTTGGTGGCTTGTGTCCTGCTACCTGACCCACCCTGAGCAGCGCTTGGGAGCCTCTGAAGAAAGTGAAAAAAAGGGGGAATAAATCTCTTTTACAAATAATCCAGAGCTGCTGCTCTGTTTAGTGTTTTCCCTGGCTGAATATTTTTAGATTCCTGTATGGTTTTGATCACGCTCTTGTTTAAAGCTTGGTCCTAAAGAAATAGTTCCTTTTTGAAGTGCACTTTACACACCTTATTGCTTTACAATGTCTTTCCTTTGGAAACAAAGTAGTTCTCTTTAATCTGCATGTGCTGCTGTTCAATAGAGTATCTTTAAACATCGCTCTTTATCTGTGTCTTCTCTTGAATGTGTTCTGAGGTAGAGAAATGATACAGTGTCAGCATTAAAAGAAAGACACTTTGTCTTCCTAGAAAGCTGTTTCAACTTAGGAGAATGGTTTTGTAGTTGAACTTCCAACTCTTAAAACTCAGGTCCTGGTCATCAGTTGCAAGTTTTGCTTGAGTGAGTGATAACAGTGTGTAAAGTTAGTCTTCATATAGTATGGAATTTATGCTGCGAGTAACACAGGAGATGATGTCTTTATCATCATATCTATAGGCTCCTGTCTTGGGAAAGAGTGTCTGGAAAGCTGCGTGGTGGAAAAGGCCCTGGGGGTGCTGGTTGACAGTGGCTGAATATGAGCCAGCAGTGGCCTAGGTGGCTGGGAAGGCCAAGGGCATCCTGGCTTGGGTCAGCCAAGGGGTGGCCAGAAGGAGCAGGGAAGAGATCGTCCCTCTGGACTTGGCGCTGGTGAGGCCGCACCTGGAATCCTGGGTTCAGTTTTGGGCCCCTCACAACAAGGACCTTGAGGGGCTGGAGTGTGTCTGGAAATGGGGAACGTTGCTGAGGAAGGGACTGGAGAACAAGTGTTTTGAGAGGCAGCTGAGGGAACTGGGGTTGTTTAGCCTGGAGAAGAGGAGGCTGAGGGGAGACCTCATTGGTCTCTGCAGCTCCTGGAGAGGAGGTTGTATACAGGTGGGTGTTGGTCTCTTCTCCCAAGTAACAAGGAATAGGATGAGAGAAAGTGGCCTCAGGTTATGTCAGAGAAGGTTTAGATTGGAAGTTATGAACACTTTCTTTCCTGGAAGAGTGGTGAAGCTCTGGCAGAGGCTGCCCAGGGCAGTGGTGGCATTGCCATCCCTGGAGGGGTTCAAAAACCATGTGGCTGTGACGTTGCGTTTATTAGGCACACTAGGGCTGGGCTGATGGTTGGACTGAATGATCTTAGGTGTGTTTTCCAACCTGTGATTCTTTGATAACGGAGTCTGCTACAATTTGGCTCTCTGGGTGTGTGATGCAAAGCAATTCTCGCTGTTGGGCATAAACAAAACCCAGCCTTAAAATGTGCTTGTTGTTTTGTCATAGTCGGGTATTGATAGTCATGAAAGACACAGCTCTTTTTGGTCAACAGTGTGTTTCCTTCTGATAGACCAATTTGCTTTCCCGTTCTCATGGAGCAGTTTGCACAGAGAAGTGGTGGCTGCCCCATCCCTGGAGGTGTTCAAGGCCAGGTTGGTTGTGACTTTGAGCAACTTGATGCAGTGGGAGGTGTCCCTGTCCACGGCAGGGGGTTTGAACTGGATGGGCTTTAAGGTCACTTCTAACCCAACCCATTGTATGTTTCTATGATTCTATGATTTATTTTTGCTTAAGAAACCCTCTTATTTCTTCCTGGAGAAGCAGAAGCTGACCTTTCAATTATCCTGCTCTTCGGATCTGTTTAATTTCTTTTTCCATACCTACAGCAGTTTTTCAGTGTTACTTCTGCAGGAGACATTGATGCTTTACAAGGTGCAGGACACAAAGCCTATAGCCCTTAATGAACGGTGTCCATGTCGATAATTCCCATTTTACACCTCGAGTGAGACGCACCTCACCCAGGCTTCCTAATTTTCCTTCTCCTGTCTGTGTTACGCATGTGTTTGCTGTCCCATGGGGTTGTTTTGCTGCTGCAATTAGCGATAACCACCTTGTTGCTGGGGTGAGGATGAAGGGACGCTTCCTTCCAGTGCTGCATACGTGATGGGAAGGGGAATGGGTAGTCGGCAAACCACCCTTGTGTAGCTCAGGATGGAGCTGAAATCGAGATGATGTGCTAATGGGTTAGGAGATTGGCTTGGTTAATGCATGAAATGCCGGAGTGAGTGGATTTTTGCTGGATTTGCAATGTTCTCTCCCTTCTGGTCGTGGTTCTATACAGCAAATTGCAGCTGGAGTGCTTTCCTTTTGGAGCATAAACACTGCTGGGGATTAATTATAATGGATGCTTCCGCTGAGATCTGTGTATTACTGTGTTCACCCTTTCTAGTTACCCGAGTGAAGTATAACTCTACTACCTAATGAAGTAGGATTCCAGCGCTGAGAGGGGCTGGGGAGGGTCTCTTGATTGGGGAGTTCAGGGGTAGGGTTGCGGGAATGGTTTGAACCTGAAAGAGGGGAGATTGAGATAAGGTTTTAGAAAGAAATGTTTTCCTGTGAGGGTGGGGAGGCCCTGGCGCACATTGCCCAGAGCAGTGGTGGCTGCCCCATCCCTGGAGGTGTTCAAGGCCAGGTTGGATGGGGCTTGGAGCAACCTGATCCAGTGGCAGGTTTCCCTCCCCGTGGCAGGGGTTGGAACNGAGAGAGCTGGGGGTGTTTAGCCTGGAGAAGAGGAGGCTGAGAGGAGACCTCATTGCTCTCTACAAGTACCTGAAAGGAGGTTGTGGAGAGGAGGGAGCTGGCCTCTTCTCCCAAGTGACAGGGGACAGAATGAGAGGGAATGGCCTCAAGCTCCGTCAGGGGAGATTTAGGCTAGACATCAGGAGGAAGTTTTTCACAGAAAGGATCATTGGTCACTGGCAGAAGCTGCCCAGGGAGGTGGTTGATTCACCTTCCCTGGAGGTGTTTAAGGCATGGGTGGATGAGGTGCTGAGGGACATGGTTTAGTGTTTGATAGGAACGGCTGGACTCAATGACCCAGTGTTTCTCTTCCAGCCTGGTGATTCTATGATTCCATGATTTCATGATAATTTTAGATGATGAGAATTTCTGGGCTTAATGGAGGAATTATTTGGCCAAGTTTGGGACCTGTGAACTACAGAGACCTAGAATCAATCATAGAATGGTTTGGGTTAGAAGGGGTCTGAAAGATCACTAGTTCTGACCACCCTACCATGTATATGGACACCTCCCACCTGACCAGGTTTCAGGGTGCTCCTTCTCCATCCTGGTGTCTGCTGCCCAAATATTCCTTGGTTCTCACTGGTCCCCTCTGCTTTGGAACTTGGGTCTGCAATTAAAATGACCCATGTAGCCAAGGCTTTGTGATGGTGCAGTGCAGGTACAGCACCTGTCAGGAAGGTCCTGCATTGTGGGACAGGGCAGAGAACTATCCATCCTTATGTTGTGGGCACATTGTATATTCCCACCTGCAGTGTCTGCAGTCTCTGATTTCTTTAAAGTGGCTTTACCGACTAAGCGTGCTTCTCTTCAGTGTATCAAAGTGATTTGGAGGCTGTGTATTGCATAGGTTTTGAATGGATATTGGAGGTGACACTTCGGAATCCTTCGCTTTGCTGCTAGCTTGTTTGTCAGAAAAAGGTACATCAAATTCTCCCCTCCAATGGAGACACCGGAGGAGTTATTTCAGGAGATTGGATCTTTGCTGAAGATCCTACAGCAAAATGCAGCTTCGTACCACCTCCAGTGGAGCTGTTGCTCATTCCCAGCCCCTTTTGGTTAATGCTTCAAAGGAATATTATCTAAGAAGTTGCTGAATGTACTGTGGTTAACGAGTTGCCTTTGGAAAAGGAGGAGGAGGAAATTCCCCACTATTGCAGATGAATAGAATCACAGAATGGTTTGGGGTTAGAAAGAACCTTAAAGCCCATCCAGTTCCAGCCCTCCTGCCCTGGTCAGGGACACCTCCCACTGGATCAGGTTGCTCATCCAACCTGGCTTTGAACACCTCTGGGGATGGGGCATCCAGATAACATGCCAGATTTTAGAGTTCGGAATTTGAATGTGAAAACAAGATGTTTCAGCTGGATGATGAAGAGAGATGGTGAATCTCAACAGCTGTTCTGAAAAATCATCCTTCAATTTGTTTACCAACTGCTCCTAAAAGTCTTAAGGTCCCTTCCAATGCAAATCCAAATAATTCTATGATTTCATAATTATAGGAGGAATTACAATTATCTGATCTAGCAGCGGGTTCCAGTAACTGGGAGGTAAAGTGATTGTCTTTGTCATCCCAGTCCTATCATGCACCTGTGACATCAGGGTCGTTTGCAGGAGCTGCAGGAGTGGGATGTCCACCCTCGGCATCTCTGTACTCACCTTGTGCAGCCTCCTCGGTGAAATGACTGAGCTGAAACAGTGCGTGAAAACGGGGAGACGGAATCCTCGATTTCCATTGGGAATCCATTCTGAGAAAGCACTCCAGCAGCTAAAGTAATGAACACCGATAAGCTTACGACATCTTGGATTTCTTTTAATAAGCATAAATACATGAGAAAGAGCTGTAAAGCTTTTAAGTTCATTCTGGCTCTTCCGTATCAACACAGACCCTCTGCTCCTAGTAATCCGTTCTTTCTAAAGCCCTGGTTAGGCCTTCGGGCTGATAAGCATGTCATCCTAAAAGCTTCTGCGACATATTCTGAGCTGCCTTTGAGGGTCCCCATCCCTGCTGCACCTGCTCCTGAACATGGAATTTCCCTCCCCCTTCACCCACCTATTGCTCCAGGGGAGGCAAAAGCTGTTTTCCAGCCTGACTTTGACGAGTCCTTCTGGAAATGTTCTTGACCACTTCCCAGTAACTTGTTTTTTGATAAAGCCTCAGGATTTTTTTGAGTATTGTACTGAAATATTAAACCAGATAAACACTCAGTGAAGCTGTTTAAGCAGCGTTCTGTTGCATGCAGGAACAGAGCAGCGATGGAGGCTTTGCTTTTCATTTTTCCCCGCTCATTAAAGCCCTCAAAATTGCCTTTTTAATACAGAATTTCTTTATGTAGCTATAGCTACGTATTCTTATCATATGCACATATAGATTTATGATGTTCCATAACGTACAGAAGTATAACTCCAGTGTAATTGTTTTCTTAGTATTAATATGCTTTGTGTTATCCGATTGTCAGCCAGGGATCAGAGAAACCGCAGTACAACAGATCATGTTCGGATCCAGTCTGGATATCTGAGCTCTCTGCATTGTATAGAAATCGTAGAATCATGGAATCATAAAGGTTGGAAAAGCCCTCTAGGCTCATCCAGTCCAACCATCACCCCAACCCCACCGTGCCCACTAAACCATGTCCCTTCCCCAGCTCCGTTCCCCTTCTCTGGATGCCCTCCAGCCTATTGATGTCTTTCTTGGAGTGAGGGGCCCAAAACTGAACCTAGGAGTCCAACTGTGGCCTCACCAGCACTGAGTGCAGGGTGACAATCCCTTCCCTACTCCTGCTGGCCACCCCATGGCTGATCTTATACAGTGGTGTGAGAGGAGTAGCTTTCAAGTCTTGAAGTTGTGATCATTTCAGAAAGTTGTTTTCCTTTCCTTTTTTCTTAAGTATATTTAATCATTAAGATATAACACTAAGAAGCATCAGAGAACATTCTATAATTATTTTGTTGGCCGCACTTTTTAATGAAACCTATCGAGTCAGCTTCTTAGAAACACCTAAATTGCTTCTGGATGTAAAGAGCTCTGCCCCAGTGTGGATTCAATAAAGGTGATGAGATACTGATGTGAAGTCACAGGGCTGAATGCAGTGATGATTTTATTAGAGATGTGCTTTGCATGGCAGGCTGAGAGAGTTGGGGTTGTTCAGCCTGCAGAAGACCTTAGAGCAGCTTCCCACCTCCAGGAAAGCTGGGGAGGGGCTCTTGATCAGGGAGTGCAGGGATAGCGTGAGGGGAACAATTTTAAGCTGCAAGAGGGGAGATTGAGATGGGATCTTGAGAAGAAATGTTCTGCTGTGAGGGTGGGGAGGCCCTGGCTGAGGTTGCCCAGAGGAGTGGTGGCTGCCCCATCCCTGGAGGTGGTCAAGGGCAGGTTGGATGGGGCTTGGAGCCCCTGATCCAATGGGAGGTGTCCCTGCCCATGGCAGGGGGGTTGGAACTGGATGGACTTTAAGGTCCCTTCCCACTCACACTGTTCCATGATTCTGTGATCTACACTGTACATTTACTCCCAAGCTTGACTTAGCATTGCCCAAGCCCTTATGAAATACTGGCTGAGGACCAGTGAAATTCAAATTCCAAATTCTTTGAAATAGAGATTTAGGATTTTGTACTGCCTAATGCCTCCCCCATCATTATTTTGATGCCAGGACAGTAAAGCATCTTTAGAGTTAAAAATGAAAGGCAAAGAGAATTAAGAGCTCAAAGTCCAGATGCATGAATTCATAGCAAAATTGTCACCTTTGGGTTCTCCTGCACCTCCTCTGTGTTGAAATATTTTTGAATTCTGTAATTTTAGATACAACATCCTTTATATTTTTTATATATCATAGAATCATAGAATCATAGAACAACCAGGTTGGAAGAGACCCACCGGATCATCCAGTCATATGATTTCTTTCTCCATTAGTTTCTTTAAATTACATTTGTTCTTGAAGCAAAAAAGTCAAGAGCATCTGTCCTAGGCTGCTGGGGCTTTAAAAGCATATTTTAATGATGGATAGTAAGAAAGTAAACAATTTAAAGTACTGCACCATTACTTGTAATCCAGTGCCCAGCTGCTCAAGGAATCCTGGAGGATTGGGGCCACCACAGCATCCACGCTTTCCTTCGTCTGTCTGCATATTTATGCATAACAGGAATTTAATTGGACGTGACCTCTTTCTTGGTGGTATCTGTACAAACCCATTTGTTGTCATTTAATTGTTGTTGAAGCTGCAAGAGGGGAGATTGAGATGAGATCTCAGGAAGAAATGTTTTGCTGTGACTGTAGGGAGGTCCTGGGCCAGGCTGCCCAGAGAAGTGGTGTCTGCCCCATCCCTGGAGGTGTTCAAGGCCAGGTTGGTTGGGGCTTAGCAGAATCTGATCCAGTGGAGGATATCCCTGCCCCTGGTAGGGGTTGGAACTGGATGGGATTTGAGGTCCCTTCTGACCTTCTGTGGTTGGATTTGAGTGGAGAGGAAAAAAAAGTAGGAAAGAATTCCAAGTCAGTCTCACTTTCCTAAAATCATGATTGTTCTTTGCAGGAGATTTCAGATTACAGGTTTATTTTTATAGGGTTTGGTAGATGCTGGTTTTGTTGAAACAGGGAACCTGGGACAGCTTAAATTCTTCAAACATGTACCTTTCCAGCATGTGGAATTAGAATCATAGAATCATCAAATGGTTCAGGTTGGAAGTGACCTTAAAGCCCGTCCGGTTCCAACCCTTCTGTCACGAGCAGGGACACCTCCCAGTGGATCAGGTTGCTCCAAGCCCCATCCCGCCTGGCCTTGGAGACCTCCAAGGACGAATTAGCATTTGCACCATTACCCTCTTCTCTACGCCATCATCTCTCATCAATTACTCAGAGGTCCCTTCTAATATAGCCCTTTAGAAATGTCCTGCAATTCCAGCCTTTCCAAGGAGCTGCCAGCAAGCAAGCGCTTATCACTCTTTGGCATCAATCTGACAAAATAGTTTGTAGATGCCAGTAGATACTTGGTATGATCACCGTGACTCCTTGGAAGAGAAGGAACCCGAGCACTGCCGTAGTACTGAGCCGCGTCAGTAGTTATTCAGATGTCATTTGGCTGGAAATCAAATTTGCCCTAATGAGAGAAACCAAATATTCTGGGAATGTGGAGGCTGTTCCAGAAATTAGGGTGTTCATGGAGTTCACGTTGAGCTGGTGAGGGAGGAATGAAGTTGGATCTAATCTCTAGCAGGAAGTTATTAAAAATGAAGCGTGCAGTTAAGGCTGTTAATGACCTGAGAGGTTTTGGCTGTAAATCTAATGATTCCTTTGGCTGGGAGCATGTATGGATTTGTTTGGCAGCATGTTCTGAGTGGGCACCTGGGGTGCTGGGTTGAATGTGGATAGAAACCTGCTTTGGGTGTTGGTTTGGGGATTTTCTTTCTTCTCCTTAAAGCCCACTTCTGCTTTCGGGATTTGAAGCAGGAGTCCTGCTCACACGTCCTGAGGCAGAGATAGCTGAAGCACCCTTGGAATGTGTCACCTGCCAAAGAGCTTTCACATTTATTTGCTTTGCAGTATCCTCCATTAGGTTCCATGTTTGCCAGGGCTGATGGTGGTCAAGTCATGGCAAGGGAGAGATTTTGACTTGGGTGATTCTCACTGCCTGAAGCTCCTGAAGTGGCCCAGCTGGGGACTTGGGCCACCACAGTAGTATTTTGGTTTCACAGCATTTGCGATGTCTTGAGCTGGTTCAAAATGACAACAATTTGTGTAAACGCCAAAATTGGAAACTGTGGGCTTCATCTTGGGATGAGGTGGCTGGTAATGAAAAGTCAGTGGTGATGTAGGAGGTATATGGCAGATTGAGCATTCATGTACGAGAGTGTTGCAGAGATCTGATGAGAATGTTCTTTTATACTTGGTGTTTAGCACACAAATACAGCTTTTCCTTTCCATCAAGCTCTTCTCTTCCTGAGTGCCACCTGGAGATAGGTGGGCTTTAGGGACCTAAAATCCCTTCCCCTAGACTTGTCTCCTTGCTTCTCTCTCATTGGGTCAAATCCAATTGTGTCAAACCCTAAATCTTGTGGCATGTGGCACTGAAAGTCAGCCTGGCCTCTTCAGTCATAGAATCATAGAGTGGTTTGGATTGGAAGGGACCTCAAAGCCCACCCACTTCCTACCCTCCTGCCATGGGCAGGGACACCTCCCGCTGGATCGGGTTGATCAAAGCCCCATCCAACCTGCCTTTGAACACCTCCAGGGCTGGGGCAGCCACCACTTCTCTGGGCAACCTCTGTGGTTCACCACCCTCACAATGAAACATGTCTTCCTAAGATCTCATCTCAGCCTCCCCTCCTTCAGCTTAAAACTGTTCCCCCTTGTCCTATCCCTGCACTGCCTGATCAAGAGCCCCTCCCCAGCTTTCCTGGAGCCCCTTTCAGTACTGGAAGGTTGCCCTAAGGTCTCCTTGGAACCTTCTCTTCTCCAGGGTGAACAAGCCCAACTCTCTCAGCCTGGCCTCATGCAGAAGGTGCTCCAGCCCTCGAATCATCTTTGTAGCCTCCTCTGAACTCGCTCCAATAGATCCATGTCCTTCCTGTGCCGATGACTCCAAAACTGAACGCAGGGCTCCAGGTGAGGTCTCATAAGAGCGGAGCAGAGGGGTAGAATCCCACTGCTTTGGATGCAGCCCAGGACACGGTTTGGCTTTCTGGCCTGTGAGCACCCATTTCTGGCTCATTTTGAGCTTCTCATCTCTTGGCACTCCAAGGCTTTCTCCTCAGGGCTGCTTTCAATTTTTCGCTTTAACCTTGGAGCTGTCTGCCTCTCTCCTCTCCCCAGATGGCTCCAGGACCGTTGGCTGGGAGCCTCAACACATAAGCCCAGGTGTTCCCACCTGGAGCTGCCCTGGCCTTGAGCGAGCAAAAGCCTGGCAGGGCTACAAGCTTGGGCTTCATGATGTTCCTCTCCTGCCTGCCAGGGGTACCAAGGGCTTTGGGAACTGGCAGGATGATTCATAGGACCTGATCTTTAGCAGCAGGAGCAGTCTGCACTTGTACCGTCAGTATTAATGTTGCTGGGTGTTATTGATTGCCCAAATGAGCAAGCTCAATCAATCTCTCCTTCAGGTTTCTTTTAAGCCGTATTTTACACTTTCTGCCTATCAGTGAAAGCCCCACGGGCTCATCGAGGAGGAGTGAGATCTCTGCAAAACTTGGCACAAGGTCAAACTTTTAGAACAGAAAGCTGGTTATAAAATTTTCTCCTGGGTAGACACAATAACATGTTTCACTGGGATAGAGTTAGTAGGGCTTTTTGTGTTTGTTGAGGTGTCAGTTGTGTAAGATTCTTCTTTCCAAATCCAGAATTTTTTTTTTCTGACATTTTAAGTTTTAGAGAATCATAGAATCATGGAATGATTTGGGTTGGAAGGGACCTTAATCCCATCCAGGTCCAAACCCTCTGCCATGGACAGGGACACCTCCCACTGGATCAGGTTGCTCCTAGCCCCATCCAACCTGGCCTTCAACACATCCAGGGATTGGGCAGCCACTTCTCTGGGCAGCCTGCACCAGAGGCATCACCTCCCTCATTGTGAAGAATTTCTTCCTAACATCTAATCTAAATCTTCCGCCTTCCAATTTCAGGCCATTCCTGCTCATCCTATCACTACAGCCCGTTGGAAAAAGTCCCTCCCCAGCTTTTCTGGAGCCCGTCCAGGTACTAGAAGGCTGCCCTAAGGTCTCCTTGGAACCTTCTCTTCTCCAGGCTGAACAAACCCAACTCTCATCCTGTCCTCATAGCAGAGGTGCTTCAGCCCTCAGATCATCTTCGTGGCCTCCTCTAGAGCCATTCCAGCATTTCCATATGGTTCTTACGTTGGGGATTCTAGGACTGGACACCGGACTCCAGATGGGGTCTTACCAGAGCAGAGCAGAAGGGAGAATCACCTCCCTTGCCCTGCTGGCCATGCTGATTTGGATGCCGCTCACGCCACGGTTTGGTTTCTGGGCTGCTAGCGCACATCTCCGGCTCATGTCAAGCTTCTCATCAATCAGTATCCTGATTCCTTCTCTGCAGGGCTGCTCACAATTTGCAGCAGTTAACAGATCAAGCCCTCTTGCAAAATGGCTTTGCTGTCCATCTCCTCCAACACTTATTTGGTATTGGGTATAAATCAGGAAGGAGGACAGGAAAAAATAGTTAATAGGGAAAATTGCTTTTCCAGATGCCTAAAATTGTCTCTAATTTCTTGAGCAAGATCTGCTTTAAAGGAAATGTAGAAGAGCACTTTCATGGGGTTGAAATGAATGAGAAGTAGCATCGCCTTGAAACCATTGCCTGAACATTCTTACTCCAGGGAGAATGAGGATCCCTTTTAGAATGCAGGATTTATGCTGTCCCAGCAGCCTTGGAGTTTAGAGGAGCTCCAAAAACATACATGGTGCTGCACATTATTCGTAAGCAGGTGGAGAAAGAAGGTCCAGGCAGGAGGCTCCTGCTCTCTCCTGCAGCAAAACTGATGCATTTTGTTCTTGCTTTGTAGTGCGGCCTTTTGATACATCACACACCAGTGAAAAATGAGTAAATTATGGGGTTTGTCAGCATACAGTAAATATGAATTCCTCGTAACTCCTTTCCACTTGCTTTTTATACTGCGTTCAGTGATGGGCCCCTCACTACAAGGAGGACATTGAGGGGCTGGAGTGTGTCCAAAGAAGGGCAACTGTGCTGGGAAGGGGTCTGGAGGCCAGGGGTTTTGGTAGAAGCTGAGGGCCCTGGGGCTGGTTAGTCTGGAGGAGAGGAGTCTGAGGGGAGACCTCATCGCTCTCTGTAGCTGCATTAAAGGAGAGGAGCCAGGCCACTATCAGTCTCTTCTCCCAAGTAACAAGTGATATGATAAGAGGAAATGGCCTCAAGTTGTACCAGGAGAAGTTTAGAATGCATATTAAGACCAAATTGTTTTCTGAAAGAGTGGTGAAGCCCTGGCAGAGGCTGCCCAGGGCAGTGACGGAGTCCCCATCCCTGGAGGGGTTCAAAAACCATGTGGCTGTGGCACTTTAGGACATAGTTTAGTAGCAACGGTGGTGTTGGGCTGGTGGCTGGACTGGATGATTTTTAGGGGTCTTTTCCAACCTCAAGAAATTGATGATTGTTTTGGCTTTGATTACCTAGGCTTGATGGAACAAATGGTTGCAGCTGACAGGCACAGAGGATCCTACAGTCACAGTGTGGGACAAAGTTGGACAAAGCCATGTTTGTCTTTATATTGTAGTTTTGGAGCCCACTCGATGATGAGAGCAATGCTTTCTCTGATCCTGGGTCCATGGACCCTTGTTCATTCATTTTAATATTAAACACTCACTGATAAAATATTTAGAGCCTTAAGTAAAATATAACAAGGGAGGTATTGAAGGCGCATGTTTCAGATGCTGAACAATGACCACTTTAAAGCTGCCATTGTGGCTGAGTCTGTCACAGGCTGTGTGAGAACTTGCCTGCAAAGTGTTTATGGTTTGTAGGCACGTGACTGAAGAAGCAGTAGAAAGCACATGACTTCAAGGGACTGAGAAATGCAGGAAGCTAAGGATGAAAGGTTTGCTTGGGGTGAGATCTGAGTCGAGTCATGGGTAGCAGGAAGTTGTTTCTTCTGGTTCATGAAACATCTGAAATTGTTCAGTGGATATATTTTACTCAATAATATAATACCTGTTTTCCTTGAATTTAAGCTTCAGTAGACCTGAGGAGAAGGAATTTGAGTACTAGCTCATAAACACTTGCACAGCCCAGAAGGCTGACTGCATACTGGGCTGCATCCACATCAGTGGGCCCAGCAGGGCCAGGCAGGGGATTGTCTCCCTCTTTTCTGCTCTGAAGAGATCCCACTTGGAGGCTGTGCTCAATTCTGGACTCCACAGCAGAGGAAGGACATGGAACTGTCCAGAGGATGATCTGAGGGCTGGAGCACCTTTGCTATGAGGACAGGTTGAGAGTTGCGCTTGTTCTGCCTGGAGAAGAGAAGGCTGTGCGGAGACCTTCCTGCTGTGTCGCAAGGGGCTCCAGGAAAGGGGCTCCAGGAAAGTTGGGAAGGGGCTCTTGATCAGGGAGTGCAGGGGTGGAAGAAGGGGAAACGGTTTGAAGCTGAAAGAGAGGAGATTGAGATGAGATCTTAGGAAGAAATGTTTTGCTGTGAGGGTGGGGAGGAACTGGCCCAGATTGCCCAGAGAAGTGGTGGCTGCCCCATCCCTCGAAGTGTTGCAGGCCAGGTTGGATTGTGCCTAGAGCAACCTGATCCAGTGGGAGGTGTCCCCACATACCCTACTGGATGTGATCTCCAATATCCAAACGGCTAGAACGGCACAATGGGCACTCGCTCCTATGGGTGTTTGAATCCATTTTCATAACATAACAAGAACTTCTAATACACTGGATTCACTCTATATAATGCAGGATAGTTTAGGTGGAAGGGATGTCAGGAGGCCATCTCAAAGCAGCTTCAGTGGATCTTTTTAACAAGATCGTAGATAACCCACCTCTTGCCCTTGGCTTCAACCGTTTAAACCCTGAGTCCATTCCATTCACTTGTATGAGATGTTTCTTCTTGCTGCTTTGTTGGGTTGTTGAGAACAATCCAACTTCCATGCTTTGTTTGGGGAGAAGAATGGCTACACCTGGTGGAAGCTGTCGATAGTCTGAGCAAAAACACTGAATGTGGAATTTTGGAAAGAAACAGAAAAGCAAAGGTCAGCAATTGTTGCAAGCTTTAGTGAAAGGGATGGGGGGTTTATGTTGGAAATCTCTATTCCTACTAATTAAATGGCTTTCTAATGAAAGGGAAGAAAATCCCAGCTTTTGATGCGTATAATCTATGGATACTGATTTCTTTTATCTCACCTCCACATCTCTGTATCTCAGAACGAAAGCTCGTGCATAATAGCACTTGTAAAGTGACTTTTATTATTGCCTCAAGGTATTATGTGTGGAAAGAAAAGCCAGGATCCAGGTCTTTTAGCTTCTCGCTGTGATTTATAGACTATGGGTTGTGGTTTGAGGACATGTTATGTAGTAATGACCCAGGAAAGCTGAGCAAAACCTTCACAAGGTTGAGGACAACAAAGCATTTGAGACTTTGGAGAGCTTGAGGGGGTGGTTGGACTGGATGAGCTTAGAGGTCTTTTCCAACCTTAGTGATTCTGTGATTCCGTCCGGTAGGATCACCTGCATGAGAGGCTATAGGAGCTCCCTGAGTTCAGTTGTCTTTGAGAGAGTGAGCTGTGCTCCCACATTCAAGAATTATTCATGCTTGTGCCAGGAATTTTTCATGTGCTGCTGCCCAAGGAAGCTTCACTGGGGAGCTGTGGGTGGTTGATGGTCCAGCATTGCTGGGACCTTTTCCAAGGAACAATTCTCTCTGCTCTTAGGTCTGGATATTTAACTTACAATTTCTTACTGTGAGGATGGTGAGTCCCTGGCCCAGGTTGTGCAGAGAAGTGGTGGCTGCCCCATCCCTGGAGGTGTTCAAGGCCAGGTTGGATGGGGCTTTGAGCAACCTGATCCAGTGGGAGGTGTCCCTGCTCATGGCAGGGAGGATGGAACTGGATGGGCTTTGAGATCCCTTCCAACCCAAACCATTCAATGATTCTGTGATTCTGTATAAGAACAGCATCAGTGGGTCTGAACAATATTTCTGAATGCAGATCCTCCCTAGGACATTAGAGTTGGGCAGATCCTGCATGACACATTCCCTGCTCTCCAGCCTCTGATGGTTCAAAATCTCTTGGACCTTCTCAGCCAGAGATGATGTCCATCTTAGTAAACATGCTCTGTCTGCTCTGTCATATAACCAGTCTTCTCTTGAGCTTATGGAGGCGTTTGATATGCACAACATCCTATCAGGAAGGAGCTGAACTGCTCAGCTGGGTTGTGTGTGAGGAAACCGCTGTCTCTGGTTTGGTTTTGGACTCACCAGCTGCTACTTTCATTTCTAGTCCGCTTGTTCTTTCACTGAGGTGGATGTTACTGCCTTGATAGGCTGCTGGTGTGTCCCTCCTCTGTTCCAGACTGTCTGAAGTGGGAAGGGTGTCTCTTCCCAGCTGCAAATTTCATAGGATCACAGAATGGCTTGAGTGGGAAAGTTCCTTGAAGTCCACATAGTTCTTGCCACCCCTGCCATAGACAGGGACACCTCCCAATGCATCAAGTTACTCAAAACCCCTTCCAACCTGGCCTTGAACACCTCCAGGGATGGGGCAGCCACCACTTCTCTGGGCAACCTCGGCCAGGGCCTCCCCACCCTCACAGCAAAACATTCCTTCCTAAGATCTCATGTCAGTTTTCCCTTTTTCAGCTTCAGATGGTTCCCTCTCATCCTACTGCTGCACTCCCTGATGAAGAGCCCCTCCCCAGCTTTCCTGGAGCCCTTTTCAGTACTGGGAGGCTTCTTTAAGGTCTCCGCCCAGCCTTCTCTTCTCCAGGCTGAACAACCCCAACTCTTTCAGCCTGTCTTCGTACCAGAGGTGCTCCAGCCCTTGGATCATCTCTGTGGCCTCCTCTGGACTTGTTCCAGCAGATCCATCTGCTTCCTGTGCCGAGGCCTCTAAAACTTAGTTCAGGACTCTAGGTAGGATCTCACCAGTGCAGATCAGAGGGGTAGAATCCCCTCCCTTCTTTCATCACACTTCTTTGGATGCAGCCCGTGACATGGATGGCAGTGATGAAATCAAACTTGTGTTTGATGATGAAGATGTGCACATTGTTTGGTTGTAGAAACATTGGTAGAAGATACAGATCTCATGTCCTTTGCTCTCTGCAGCTTTCCGAGTCAATGTGAGTCTGAGTCGCAGCCTGTTTTGCTCGTGGCTCGTAGGAGGATGAGTCATGTAAGGCTCAGGAATGGCTCCCTCTGAGATTTCAGTACAAGCACGTGATTAATGATGATCTGGTTACGTTTAATGACTTGTCGCTTGGCCAGTTATTAATCTCTTTAATAAACCCCATGTTATGTAAGGTAATTCCAGTTCCTTGAGAAATCACACTTCACAAAGTTCCATGATTTACTGAACTCTGTTCCATCAGTGCTGTTGCAGTTCACAACAAACCTCATAGTCTTAATAAAACCACAGACAATTGATTTCAGACCCGTGTGCTGATAGGCATCCATTATTTCCTTCCTATAATTCCTAATTAAGTTATATACCGGCATCTCCCTTGTCTTCCTGGGATGTAATCTGGAGCCATAGCTGGCATGGCCATCCTACTCACACATTTGAAACACAGACACAAAAATGTGTCTTTCAGTGCTAACCAAACCTCCCAAGATAGCCCTTGCAGGTTGAAGGTCCAGAGGGCTTCTTGTCCAGCTCTTCCAAAGCCTCTAGGATGCAGCTGATGATCTCCCGATTTAAAACTGAGCAGCTCTGTAGCTGTTGTTCCACATCTGCCTGCGTTATGGTTTGGAATGGAAAAATGTTTCCTGTGGCATGACGATACCATCTGCTTTCTCTCTTAATTAATGAACAGAAATATTTGTTGCATTCTTCTCCCGTTCCTATAATATTGATGGTGGTTGCTCTCTTTCTGCACGGTGACGTTCCCAGTGGATGCTTTCTTTCATTGCAGTGATGGTCCTTGGTCTTTGCTAGAATTTGGTGGTCCTAGATAATTTTTATAAACTGATGCAGTCAAACCTGTGAGCGCTGTGGTTCTTCTTGTCCCACTTCCTACACACAGAAGTGTTACTAGCAAGTTGAAGGAGGGCATTCTCCTTCTCTACTCTGCTCTGGTGAGACCTCACCGGGAGTTCTACATTCAGTTCTGGTATCCTCAGCACAGGAAGGACGTGGATCTGTTTTGTTGAGTCCAGAGAAGGCCACAGAGATCGAAGGGCTGGAGCACCTCCCATCCTAGAACAGGTTGAGAGAGTTGAGGTTGTTCAGCCTAGAGAAGAGAAGGCTGCGGGGAGACCTTAGAGCAGCTGAAACGTGGTCCAGGAAGGCTGGGGAGGGGCTCTTGATCAGGGAGTGCAGGGATAGGACAAGGGGGAATGGTTTTAAGCTGCAAGAGGGGAGATTGAGATGGGATCTTAGGAAATGTTTTGCTGTGAGGGTGCGGAGGCCCTGGCCCAGGTTGTCCAGAGAAGTCACAGATGGCCCCTCCATTACGAGTGTTCAAGGCCAGGTTGGATGGGTCTTTGATCAACCTGATGCAGGTTGTCCCTGCCCATGGCAGAGGGCTTGAAACTGGATGGTCTTTAAGGTCCCTTCCAACCCAAACCATTCTATCATTAGGCTTTCATTTACTTTTATTTCCCCAAATAAAGCCTGAGGAACCTTGATGAGTTCTTTTCCAATGAAATAAAGATGATACCTTGCAGCTGGTAGCATTGAGAAGATTGGCAGGCTATTAATGATGCTGTTGTGAATTAATAATTGACCGTAACTTTGGTGGTTTTCTACTTAAAATTGTATTGTGGGAATAATAATTCAGAAAGATAAATGAAAGGTAAAACAAACAAAGTGTCTTTTTCTCCACAGGGCTCAATAATTGATGCCAGTCCCCTATCAGAAGAGCTCATGTGAAGGTTGCCCATGGAAGGTCGATATCTGTGTTTGCTGAGGCTCTAGGAATCTGTTGGTTTACTGCTTAATTAACTGAAGAGCCCAGTTTTTCCCATGAACCATCTTTCACCTCGGGAAGACAGAGGTAAGGTTGCAGGTCTTTGTTTCTTCTTTTCTTGGGTGGAAAATGTTTGAACCCATCATGGAGCTGGTTTCTGCTGAAGCACCTCTTCATGAGGAATTAGTTCCTGAGACTGCTGAAAGCTGAAGTTGGTGTTTTTCTCTGTCCTTGGGTGTACTTTACTGAGAGATCTGGACAGGCTGGATCCATGGGGTGAGACCCGCAGTATGAGGTTCAGCAAGGCCAAGTGCTGAGTTCTGCTCTTGGGACACAACAGCCTTATGCAGCGCTCCAGGCTTGGGGAAGAGTGGCTGGAAAGCTGTCCAGCAGGAAAGGTCTTGATGGCGTTGGCTGACAGTGGCTGAACGTGAGCCAGCAGTGGCCCAGGTGGCCAAGAAGGCCAATGGCATCTAGTTCCTATATCAGAAACTGATATATCAGCGGGAGCAGGGAAGGGATATTCCTCCTGCACTCGGCACTGGTGAGGGCGCATCTCAAATCCTGGGTTCAGATTTGGGCCCCTCACTCCAAGAAAGACCTTGAGGACTTGAAGTATGTTTGGAGAAGAGGAATGGAGCCAGGGAAGGGTCTGGATAACAAGCCTTATGAAAGGCAGCTGAAGGACCTAGGGTTGTGTAGCCTGGAAAAATGGAGGCTGAGGCGAGATCCACTTTGTTAGTCTCTTCTCCCAAGTGATAAGCCATAGGATGAGAAGAAATGGCCTCTAGTTCCATTACGAGTGGTTCAGATTGGACATGAAGAAAAATTTCTTCATGGAAAGGGTTTATGAGCATTGGCAGAATCTGCGCAGGGAAGTGGTTGAACCAGCAGCTCTAGAGGTGTTGAAAAGCTGGGCAGATGAGGTGCTCAGGGATTTGGCTTAATAGTGGACAGGTAAGATTGGAGTTGATGATGTTTTCCATCCAAGTGATGCTGTGATTCCTTGGGTTGTTTTCTGTACAATTGGCCTGCATCGCATTCGGAGCTACAAGTGTTGTTTTAAAAGCTCAGAAAGATAAAATGATTGCCTCAACCAACGACACTTTCTCAATAGGTTTGCAAAATGAAATAGCTCTTCACTGTGGCAGCAGGGTGGTATGGAAACGGTTTGGGCTAAGGAATAAGACACGCATTTGGGATGTCAGTGTGATGCTGTTGGATGGTTCGCGATGTTAATGGGGTGAATTGAGGCTGTAACTGGAGAATCTGATAAGTCACAGACTTAGTGTCACAATTTAGCCCCAGCCCAGCCAATTTCAGCAGCTAAACCCAAGCAGCTGGCCTTGCAATTCTCCCTCCCACAAGGTTGGATGGGGCCTTGAGCAAACTGATCCAGTGGGAGGTGTCCCTGTCCATGGCAGACGGAGTTGGGACTGGATGGGCTTTGAGATCCCTTCCAACCCAAACCATTCCATGATTCTGTGTAGTCGTATCAGTGTCTCCTCCTGTGTTGTTTCTATTTGGTGATTTGGTTTTGCTGCACTCTTTGTTTGCGCACTGTCAGCTACTCTTTATGGTTGATGTTTCTATGTCAGAGGCACCTGCACAATGCAAAAGACAAAAGTTTCAAGCACATGTTAAGAAACCAGTAGATGGGATTTCTAATGTCTGCTGATGACTAGCTCTTCTGTGCAGAATTGAGAACTGTTTTGATACAGAGTTGGTTGTAGTTTCAGATCACAGAAGGCTTTCTGTTCTTGTTTTCTAAAAATATCGTGAGATGCTTTTGTTTTCACATGTAAATCCTAGAGTTGGACAGGCAGAATAGGTTCTTTGTTTATACAGAAAGTAGTTGGGACATGAATCTAATTCTGTTAGGTAGAAACCTCTGGTGCTTGGCTCTTTCAAAAAATCAAACTCTGTAATTAAGGATTCGGTCATCTTCCATCAAATGTTGCTCACCCAGCTTTGTTATGACCTAATGTCCTTGTGGCTGATGGACCTGGGGCTGTTTAGTCTGGAGAAGAGGAGGCTGAGAGGAGACCTCATGACTCTCTGCAGCTCCTGGAAAGGATGTTGGAGCCAGGTGGATGCTGGTCTCTTCTCCCAAGTAAAAAGTGGTGGGACGAGGAGGAATGGCCTCAAGTTGTGCAGACAGGGTCTCATGAGAGTGGAGTAGAGGGGGAGAACAATTTGCTGTTCTTCACCTGTTGTGGTATTTGCTGCACAAGCCATTCCTGTGGATGGAAGGTTATAAATTTGTGCTTATTTACTTTCTTGCATTGTTTTCGCTATTTTGGTACCTCTTTGTCAGTTTGTGTTAGCTCCTGCTCTGACCTTCTCAAGGGCACATCCTTGGTGTCGGGCTACCCGTTGGCTGTCAGCTCTCTGGAGGTGAGACACTGGCAGGTGCTGGTTCTGCCTGCGAGACACGGCTGTGGTTGCTGCCTCTGTAAAGCCAGAGGAGAATGGGTAATTCTGCCTTTTTTCGGTCATGGAAGATGATCCAGAGGCTGGCAGGATATGAAGCACAGAAACACACAATAGCTTAGGTCAGAAGAGGCATTTAGAGATCATCTAGTCCAACTCTCTGCTGTGGGCAAGGACACTTTCTACTGGATCAGCTTGCTCCAAGCCCCATCCAACCTGTCCTTCAACACCTCCAGGGGTGGGGCAGCCACCACTTCTCTAGGCAACCTGGACCAGGGCCTCCCTGCTCTCACAGGAAAACATTTCTTCCTAAGATCTCATCTTCATCTCCCTTCTTTTCAGCTTAAAACCATTCTCCTTGTTCTGTCCCTGCATTCCCTGAGCCCCTCCCCAGCTTTTTTTGATCCCCTTTCACTGCTGGGAGGCTGCTCTAAAGTCTCCCCGCAGCCTTCTTTTCTCCAGACTGAACAACCCCAACTCTTTGATAGCAGAGGTGCTCCAGCCCTCAGATCATCTTCATGGTGTCCTCTGGACTTGCTCCAAGAGATTCATGTCCTTCCTGTGCTGAGGACTCCAGAGCTGGACGCAGGGCTCCAGGTGAGGTCTCACCAGAGCAGATTAGAGGGGCAGAATTTCCTCCCTGGCCCTGCTGCTCGCAGTACTGGGTGTACAGCCACGGATACGATTGGCTTTCTGGACTGCAAGCATATATTGCCAGCTTGTGTCCAGTTTTCATCCACCATTGTCCCCATGTCCTCAGCAAGGTTGCTCTCTATTCCTTCACCCCCCCCGTCTGTATCGATACTGGGAATTGCTGCAACCTAGGTGCAGGACTTTGCCCTTGGCCGTGTTGAACTTTATGAGGTTCATGTGTGGCCACTTCTTGAGCACATCAAGGCCCCTCATCCTTTTTCCTGCCATCCCTTCCCTCGAATGAATCAACTTCACCACTCTGCTTGGTGTCATCTGTAAGCTCGCTGTGGATGCACTAAATCCCACCATCTAAGTCAGTGATGCTGATAATTTACAGTACCAGCCCCAATATGGGCCACCAAGAGGGGAGGCTGATCTCCATTCAGACACTGACCCTTTGTACAAAGTCCAGTTCTGTTTACTCGACAGGTTCTTCTCCCAAGTAACAAGGGTTGGGACGGGAGGAAATGGCTTCAAATTGTGCCAGGGGAGGTTTAAATGGGATATTAAAGGAAACTTTTTTCCCTGAAAAGAGTAGTGAAGCCCTGGCAGAGGCTGCTCAGGGCAGTGGTGGAGTCCCCATCCCTGGAGGGGTTCAAAAAAGACGTGGCCATGGTGCTTGGGGGCATGGTTTAGTAGGTTTGGTGGTGTTGGGCTGGTAATTGGACTGGATGATCCTACGAGTCCTTTTCAACCTTAATAATAGTGTGATTCTGGCAAAAATGTGCCTAGCACGGTGGCTGAAAAGGAGTCCTTTTATCTTCTCAAAGTACCAACTGAATCTGTTCAGAGCTGCCTTTTTCTTTGTTTCCCTACCTTGGATCTTGTCTTTAAAAGAACAAAATTTACAATCATGGAATCGTAGAATCATTTTAGATGGGTTAAATCCTTGATAAGGACCATTTGTGCTTTCAGTTAAGAAGACTTTTTCATCTTCCAGTTATCACTAAACTCATTTTTCAGAGCTGCTGGAGTTGCGTAACCCCTTGTCAGTAACTCAGGAGAGTGGTGAGATCTGATTCTGGTAAACTTTCAAGAAGTAAACACAGAACCCCAAAGCCGCGACCCGGCTGACACAAAGCGAGAGGAATTGTTCTGGTGTTTCTTGACATCCGTGCCGAGTTGATGGTGCGAAGTTTTCACTGAGGAGGTTTTGCTGAGTACACGGCTCTGTTTGCTTCTCAGAAAGACTCTCGATACCTGCTTTCTGTGGTTTGGAGATGAAGGTGTACCCATTAAAACACATGCTCGCTTGCTGCCAACCGGAAGGATGGAAATTTAAAGTATTTCCTGGTAGTTCTGCCTGAATACTCGTTTAAATTATTTACCATTGAGTCAGGCTTGTGAACTGGAGACAGTGGTGTTATCTCCAACAGTACTTTCCAAGAACCAGAAATACTTGTAAATAATCTTCATTACAAACAAGTTTTAGAAGCACAACACCGTGAAATCCTCATGAATTGGAAAGCAAAGCTTCATTTTGTTCAACCTTGGCCAGCGTTCTTGGGTAGCGCCCTGTCCTTGTCTCCTCCCTGACGTGGCAGCATCTCAGAGCAGCTTGATTGATGCTTAGATCTGCAGAGTTCATTGCTGGTAGGAGTTACCATCTCAGGGTGAAATTTGGCATCTGCAGAGAACTTCTCTGTGTTGTCTGATGCTCCACTGGAGTGGGATGGAGAGGCTGCAGAGAGACAACTTTCCATGGTGGTCAGTTCTCCATGAGATACCTCTACAAGGCCATCATGGAGAGGTGTCCTAGACCCCTCTGTCTGGTTTTTTTTTGTGTTAGGGTAGCCAATACACAGGGAATTCTGGTCTCTCTGCGTTGAGAAGGTAGAATCATAGAATGGTTTTGGTGGGAAGGAGCCTTAAAGCCTATCCAGATCCAGCTCCCAGCCTTGGACAAGGACACCTCCCAGTGTGAACCTGGTGAGACCCTGACCCAGGTTGCCAGAAGTGGTGGCTGCCCCATCCCTGGAGGTGTTCAAGGCCAGGTTGGACAGGGCTTGGAGCAATGTGATCCAGTGGGGGGTGTCCCTGCCTGTAACAGGGGGTTGGAACTGGGTGGGCTTTAAGGTCTCTTCTGACTGAAACCCCCATTCCGTGATTCCATTATTCTCCTTGAATTTCCTTATCTCTTGGAACTGTGAGCTGAGAGAGCTCTGGCTTATAAAGAGGATGAGCTGGTAGGAATATACACCAAAAAATACGATGAAATCCATTGCAAAGCCCTCATAGATGCTTTTTACTTTTATTTTCCTAAAGAGCTTTCACTACCCTTGTGGATTTCATCGAAACCCTCTGACGTTAACAAAGCCAGAGCTCTAATGGGCTTCCTGTCCCCACCCTAGCTTCTTCTACTTTGTTATCCCAGAGTTTCTTTATCCAATAAAAGGCACACATTTGTTTAATGGAGCTGTCACGAATCCCAGCTCCGGCTGAACTGCGATGCGTGTATTAAAATAGATTTGGTGAAGTTAAAATGAAATTTGAAATCAAAGGGAAATTGCCGTGTTGCTTGTTCCAGTTCATATCAAGGCGTCACCTGGGAGAGAGTGTATTCCTGGTAGGAGCGTGAACGGGTTGTTAAGAAGGGACCGGTTTTATCTGTAGGGAAATTCTCTGCTATCTGAAGCCCAAGTGTGAAGAGGAAAAGGCAAACTAATTAGCAAATTTTAATAACAAAGTAACGGAATAGCAGTTGGATGGTGTGTCTATTAGCACTGGATTCAGACAGCTCAGTGCTTTCTGTGTGTCTCTGAACGTGCAGCAAACGAAGGGAGAAGTTTTATTAAGATACATCATTTCTCTTACAATACCAGGTGCCGGGTCCCGCACTTGGGTCACAACTCCACGCAGCGCTCCAGGCTTGGGGAAGAGGGGCTGGAAAGCTGCCCAGCAGAGAAGAATCTAGGGGTGCTGGTCAACGGTGGCTGAACATGAGCCAGCAGTGGCCCAGGTGGGCAAGAAGGCCAAGAGCATCCTGGCTTGGATCAGCCATGGGGTGGCCAGCAGGAGCAGGGGGGGATTTTTCCCTCTGTGCTCAGTGCTGGTGAGGCTGCACCTCGAATCCTGGGTTCAGTTTTGGGCTCCTCACTCCAAGAAGGACCTTGAGGGGCTGGAGCACATCTGGAGAAGGGGAATGGAGCAGGGGAAGCATCTGAAGCCCAAGGGTTCTGGGAGCATCTGAGGGCCTTGGGGCTATTTAGTGTGGAGAATAGGAGGCTGAAGGGAGACCTCATCACTCTCTGCAGCTCCTGGAAAAGAGGTTGTAGCCAGGTGGATGTTGGTCTCTTTTCCCAAAGAGGTGTTGGGATGAGAGGAAGTGGCCTCAAGTTGCACCAGAGGGGTTTAGATTGGATATTTGGGAAATTTCCTGAGAGAGTGCTGAAGCCCTGTCAGAGGCTGCCCAGGGCAGTGGTGGAGTCCCCATCCCTGGAGGGGTTCAAAAAAGATGTGGCCATGGCACTTGAGGGCATGGTTTAGTAGGCTTGGTGGTGTTGGGCTGGTGGCTGGGCTGGATGATCCTACAGGTTCTTTCCAATCTTAATGATTCTATGAATTGTATCAATATTATATAGATTTCCCTGGGGGTTCTTTTCCTAAGAAATGGAGGCTACTCCTGCCCTTGTTGCGGAGGATGGTGTTGAAGGCACCATGAACAGAGCCGAGGGGCTGCCCCAGAAAATAGTGATGCCGCTGTGGAATTTGACACTCATTCCCTGACAGAATGTATGGAAATATGGGCTTTCACCCGCAAAAAAAGGTGTCTTATGGTCATCTAATATGTGTGACAAAGTCAAAACAGGAGAGGAACACCGAGCCGCTACTGTTACTGCACCACCAGAACCAAACACCAAAGAATGAACCAGTAACTGAATGGAAAAGTTTTACCCCTGCATTTACAAGGCAACCTGTCCTTTGCTTCCTAAATTAGTCTTAGAAACAGCAAAAAAATTATGTCCACTCTTCTGTTGATTTTTATTCTTCTCCTTAAAGCAATGAGAATGTGTCCAAGGTGGATACCTCACTGCACTGGGAAGGAAAGTTCCTTGCAACCACCAGTAAAGCTGGTGAGTAGGAGAAATGGCTCTCACCGGGTCTCCCAGCAAGGGGGATGCCGTCCTCACCCATTACAGCAGACATTTCGTTAGCTGTCATGCAATATTTATTACTTTGCTGATGAGTTAATTAACAATTTTAATACTTACTGGAATTATTTACCCTATGTATAGCGACGGTGTCGACAACAGATGGGGGGTAAACGCTGTATGTAGCAATTCCATTCTTTTAATGACTTCTCTGCTTGTCTGCAAGTACTCTAATCGCTGCTAACAGCTGTAAAAATGATCTGCCCTTCATATTTAACATGCAAAATAGCTGCTAGATC
>WAAB01013379.1:0-35004 GCA_013389865.1 Piaya cayana | reverse complement strand
GGAGGATGGTGTTGAAGGCACCATGAACAGAGCCGAGGGGCTGCCCCAGAAAATAGTGATGCCGCTGTGGAATTTGACACTCATTCCCTGACAGAATGTATGGAAATATGGGCTTTCACCCGCAAAAAAAGGTGTCTTATGGTCATCTAATATGTGTGACAAAGTCAAAACAGGAGAGGAACACCGAGCCGCTACTGTTACTGCACCACCAGAACCAAACACCAAAGAATGAACCAGTAACTGAATGGAAAAGTTTTACCCCTGCATTTACAAGGCAACCTGTCCTTTGCTTCCTAAATTAGTCTTAGAAACAGCAAAAAAATTATGTCCACTGTTGATTTTTATTCTTCTCCTTAAAGCAATGAGAATGTGTCCAAGGTGGATACCTCACTACACTGGGAAGGAAAGTTCCTTGCAACCACCAGTAAAGCTGGTGAGTAGGAGAAATGGCTCTCACCGGGTCTCCCAGCAAGGGGGATGCCGTCCTCACCCATTACAGCAGACATTTCGTTAGCTGTCATGCAATATTTATTACTTTGCTGATGAGTTAATTAACAATTTTAATACTTACTGGAATTATTTACCCTATGTATGGCGACGGTGTCGACAACAGATGGGGGGTAAACGCTGTATGTAGCAATTCCATTCTTTTAATGACTTCTCTGCTTGTCTGCGAGTACCCTAATCGCTGCTAACAGCTGTAAAAATGATCTGCCCTTCATATTTAACATGCAAAATAGCTGCTAGATCGCCTCGGTGTCAGTTACCCATTATTACTCCATCATTTTCAAAGACCACTGCAGCATCCCAAACCCTGTGTACAAATAGACGACTGATGACATACTTCTTGTTATCCCCACTCCCATTAATAATAGTGGAGTGGAAAAGCTCTGGAGTTTAACTGTAAACCCTCTCGAGAAAGAACAAGCAGGCTCTAAGGAAGCATTTTCATCTGCTGGAGGAATAAGGATGCAATGGCCTCAAGTTGCACCAGGGCAGGTTCAGATTGGACATCAGGAAGTATTTCTTCACAGAAAGGGTTCTTGGGCACTGGCAGAGGCTGCCCAGGACAGTGGTTGAGTCTCCACCCCCAGAGGGATTTAAAAGGTGGATAGATGAGGTGCTCAAGGACCTGCTTTAGTAGGGGACAGGTATGGTTGGACTCGATGATCTCAAAAAGTCTTTTCCAACTGTGCAGTTCTGTGATTCTGTAATTCAATGGGATCACCATTTTGATGCAGGAATGCTGTTCTTCAGCCTTTCCCAGAATCCCTGGGCTCCAAACCCTTCCACAGCTCCATTCCCCTTCTCTGGACACACTCCAGCCCCTCGAGGACTTTCTTGGAGTGAGGAGCCCACGATTGAACCCAGAATTTGAGATGTGGCTTCACCAGCTCTGAGTGCAGAGGTACAATCCTTTCCCTGCTTCTGCTGACCACCCCATGGCTGATATTATTAACACAATTAATGTGATTCAGCCACGATGACCCAAGTGTCACAGAGCTACCGTCTCCTCCAGGCAGCACCTCCACCTCTCCCTGTGCCACAGCAGCCAGTGAGGGCCCTGCCACAGCTGAAGCTTTTCAGCACTTTCTTTTTGCAGGCTTTAATTATGGAGGGGGAAAGAAAACTGTTGTGCGCTGGTGTGGGTATAAAATGAGCTGCCTCCATGCACTGTTCTGAACTTCCCACTGAAGTGCTGGAGCTGACTTTGCTCGTATTGTTTGTGCAGCTGCAGGAATTGCACGCACATCTGCTTCACTGTCCTGAAATTCAGCCCCGTGCACGTTCACAGAGCATTGCAAATGGACAGATTTTTTCCCCCTCATCCTTAATGGTTTAAATGAAACCCAGTTACTTTTCTTTTCACAATGGGTTTCGTCTTCAAGTTGCTGGCAGCTCCACTGCTGCTTTTCCAGCTGCACAGAGGACAGGTTTGTTACATGAACAGCTTTTCTTATGTAAACTGACTTTCAGGTTTACCAGTTTGGGCTGGAAGATACTTTTATCTTCTACCAATTGCCAGAGATCTATAGCCAGCTAGGTTGATCCCAGCCCTTTATTTCTATGTAGGTCATTCTACCCCTCTACTTTGCTCTGGTGAGAATTCAGCTGGAGCCCTGTGTCTGGTTGTGGAGTTCTAAGCAGAGAAAGGACATGGATCTGTTGGAGCGAGTCCAGAGGAGGCCACAAAGATGATCCAAGGGCTGGAGCACCTTCTGCATGAGGACAGGCTGAGAGAGTTGTTGTTGTTCAAGCTGGAGAAGAGAAGGCTGTTGGGGAGACCTTCTTGTAGCCTCCCAGTGCTGAAAGGGGCTGCAGGAAAGCTGGGGAGGGGCTCTTGATCAGAGTGTGCAGGGATGGGATGAAGGGGAATGGTTTGAAGCTGAAAGAGGGGAGATTGAGATGAAGAAATATTTTGGTGTGAGGATGGTGAGGCCTTAGCCCTGGTTGCCCAGAGAAGTGGTGGCTGCTCTATCCCTGGAGGTGTTCAAGGCCAGGTTGGAAGGGGCTTGGAGCAACCTGATGCAGTGGGAGGTGTTCCTGCCCATGGCAAGGTTTTGGAATTGGGTTGGCTTTTAAGGTCCCTTCCAGCCCAAGCCATTCTGTGATTCTATGATCCCACCAGGTACCAGTAGTGCTCTGCACCCAGCATCCCCCAGCAGCACTGCAATGCAAATGGCAGGGGATTGGAACTGGATGGACTTTATTGTCCCTTTCAACCCAAACTGTTCTATGATTCTTCTTGTATGTCTTGAACTTTTGGAAACCATTGCATTCATTAGTGATGATTCCTGATTCATTGTCCAGTGCAAGAAGTTATTTTCTCCAGAGCAGTGAAGAATCTAAGGGGAGAATTCAGCAGAAGCAACACTGGGTTCCTTATATCTGACAGCCCTGTGTCACCTTGGTGGGATCCTGTGTCTTTCAAAGGGTGGCCTACTTTTGGAAGCTGTATGTGGAGCAACCCAGCTGTTTTGCTGTGTTTTCTCAGGCTTTTGCCTATTTTTTTTGTTGTAGGAAGTTTTAAGGAGTGCTGAGCAGCAGCAGGAAGGGATTTTAATGTGGTCACTTCTCTCTGGTGCTTCATGAAGCAGCTGGAGCATCTTCTGCCTCCATTTAACAGTGCCGGTACTTGTGGATCTCTTCTGCTATTAATATCTGGGATTTAATAGCATTGCTTTGGACTTATTTCTGCAGTTCTTTCCTCCTCAAGCTCTCCCAGGGCTCTGCATTTTAATTAGTTCAGCTTCATCCCCCCTGCACAAGGGAGCTGTACTCCCCTGACCCCCTCCTGGTTTTACCCTTTCCTCTGTTCATGCGCTTGTATTCCAGCTTTTGACAAGAGCCGTTTCCTTCACTGAGGCACATCTACACCTATTTCTGGGATATAAGCTATAATGAAGAAGCAGATTGTTCCGTATTAAAGCAAAACTCAAAAAAGAGGAATGGTGGGTAAGATAAATATGTTGCTGAAAGGCTGCGCAGTGCTCTTGCAGACCTGCTTTTCCTCCCCAGGGAGTGGGATGCAGGTGCAAAATGGAGTGAGTGTTTTCTTCCAGAACAGAAAGAGGTTTTTAGCTGTATAGTAGGTCTTGGGTCAGGTCTTGGAGCTACATCCAGGGGCAGGTTGGTACAGAAAACAAAACTCCAAAGACCTGTAAAGTCCTGCTGTTGCTTGAACACATTGCTCGGCAAATCTGTCTGTATGGGAAAACATCGGATACATTGAGAAAGGGATATATGGTCAAGAAAATGTAGAGCTGCTTCTCTGTTTGTGTGAAGATATGGCACTTGGAAAAGCTCGATGATGAAACGGTGCTGGGTGTTTGCCTCTGTTACCCAAACTACTTAAAATTGAGGTGTGGAGGAACTTTTTCCAAGGGCCTGTAGTGACAGGATGAGGGGGAATGGAATTCAGTTGGAAGGGGGAAAGTTTAGCTTAGAGATTAGAAAGAAATTCTTCACAGTGAGGGTGGTGCTGCACTGGCCCAGGTTGCCCAGAGAAGTGGCGGCTGCCCCATCCCTGGAGGTGTTCAAGGCCAGGTTGGATGGGGCTTGGACCAACCTGATCCATTGGGAGGTGTCCCTGCCCATGGCAGGGGCAGAACTGGATGGACTTTAAGGTCTCTTCCAGCTCAAACTATTCCACGATTCTATGATCCCACCAGGTACCAATAGTGCTCTTCACCCAGCATCCCCCAGCAGTGCTGCAATGCGAATGGCATCTCTTCTTACAACCTTATAAAACATTTCCTGTAGCCGTGCTTGAAAGTTCAGTGACACAGAACCCATAGATGTGCCTTGGAAATGGAAGGAATTGAGCAATCCCTCATTGTTGTTGTTATTTTGTGTTTACAAAGCACATACCCGAGGAAGTGTCTATTCAGAAGTCATGTGAGGTCTTTGGTTTCCATCCTTGGGATCCCCTGGCTCATCAGCTCGGCAAGTTACACTACACAAACCCAAAGGAAAACTTGGCGAGGGCACCGTGCTGTTACCCCAAGTAACCTCCAGCCGGTGCCACTGGAATGACGGCACCGGAGAGCCTGGCAAAAGGAGGAGCCCGTCCTTGCACGTGCTGTGTTTGCTGATGTAATATTTGCTCTGTGTGCCTGCATTTCTGAGTAGAGCAGTAAAATAGTGTCAGTAGTGGCAGGTCTGATGTGAACAGCAGGATAATGACCTGCGGTGGTCATGCTTTCAGCTTCTACTTCACCATAGAGCACCAGAGCATGTTGCAAGTAGTGGTGAAGATCTTTTTGTGGGGATAGAAGAGGGCCACAAAAATGATCAGAAGGCTTGAATAGCTCTGCTATCAAGACAAGATTAGAGTTGTTTAGCCTTGAGAAGACAAGGCTTCAGGGAGACCTTAGAGCAGCCTCCCAGTGCTAAAAGGGACTGCAGGAAAGCTGGAGAGGGGCTTTTGATCAGGGAGTGCAGGGATAGGATGAAGGCAAATGGTTTTAAGCTGGAAGAAGGGAGATTCAGATGAGACAGAAGAATGAGATAGTTTGGTCTGAAGGTGGTGAGTCTCTGGCCCAGATTGCGTAGAGAAGTGGTGGCTGCTCCATCCCTGGAGGTGTTTGGAGCCAAGCTGGATGGGACTCTGAGCAACCTGATGCAGTGGGAGGTGTCCCTGCTCTCTGCAGGGATTGGACAAGATGGGCTTTAATTGTTCCTTCCCATCCAAACCGTTCTGTGTTTCAGTGATTCTAAGGGTAGAATTGAGGCTGGAATCTTGGCTTCTCGTGTGGGTCACTAAGTAGGGATGCTTTCAATTTCTTGCTGAATTTCCAGAGCACAAACAGCTTCCTTTGGAGATTGGGGCTCTTGGCATCTCTGTGTGGGGTTCAGCAGATGACTTTGCAATCACTCGGTTGGGGAGGTAACCTGTTCCTGCTTCTCCTCAGGGCAGGATCTGAGAGCACTGGTGTCATGCTCCTGCTAAGCTGGAGTGGTTCTGCTCCTCGATGAAGTTCCTTCTTGGTCACAAGCAGCAGTAATTAAAACTACATTAAACTGATAAATTTTTCCTTCCTGCTGTGATTCATTTTCATTCTTGGAGCGTTTATAGGATGCCTGTGAGTACACTGGTGATTCCTGTTCCTAGCAGAGCCGCATTTAAAGCAGGATATTGCTGAGTGCAGTTGTATAGGGAGTCAGATGTTATCTAGGGATTACATTACAGGGTCAGAAATGGACTTTAACACTGGCAGGACTTGATCCTGGGCAAGAAGCCCAGGTCCTCTTCCTGTGTTTTCTGCTCTCAAAGTCCATAATCAGAATAGGAGAGTTTTATTTGAATCAGAGAGGATTTCTGCTTCGTTCATACCCTCCCAGGCTGGTGTGTTTGTGTGTGAGATGGCTGCTGTCTGTCATGATCCACGTTTATTTCCTCTCATGTATCCCCTCCCTGGTCTCTCTATCCAAATTTTAAGTTGTCCACATGTTTTGTGATGAACGGCCATGAGGCAGAAGGTGGCTTGCAAGGAGGTTTGTGCTGCCATGGCCTTTTTTTCCGTTTGCAGAGCATTTTAAAACAGCTCCATCAATTTATTGTGAACTGGCCCAGGTTGCCTAGAGAAATCGTGGTTGCCCCATCCCTAGAGGTGTTCAAGGCCAGGTTGGATGGGGCTTGGAGCAACCTGATCCAGTGGGAGGTGTCCCTGCCCATGGCAAGGGAGGATGGAACTAGAAGGGCTTTAATGTCCCTTCCAACCCAAACCATTCCACAATTTTATGATTTTTAGATGTGTCCTTTGAGGTTCAGGGGAGCTGAGTCTTCCCTGCAGCCCCACTACAGGCAGAGCAACCTCCAGCTTTCTAATGAGAAAGTCTCTTCCAGCCCAAACTGTTCTGTGCGTCTAGGTTTCTATATTGCCTGAAACACTTTATAATTGTCTATAACAATGATGTAATGTATTTATATCTTATTGATACCCAAATTTATGTATTTATATATGTCATCAACATGAATTTTTATATACATACATATATATATATATATAGTGGTTTATAACTCATTTTCCTATGCAATTATGAAGTCTTTGTGATGCGAGTTCCCCTACTAGGACCCAGCCAAAGCTGATCGCTGCAGTTCAGCTGGAGCAGCCTGCAGCTCCTCCCAGGGATGTTTTCAGTAAATTCATTTCCATTAGGTGCCACCTTCCCAGGAGCATCACCTGGTGTGGTTTTGAACCTCTTATGAAGAATTACCTTCATTATTAATTGAAAATCTTTCTCTTTGATAGGTGGGAATGTATTTGACATTCACTCTATGGTGCCACANAAACCATTCCACAATTTTATGATTTTTAGATGTGTCCTTTGAGGTTCAGGGGAGCTGAGTCTTCCCTGCAGCCCCACTACAGGCAGAGCAACCTCCAGCTTTCTAATGAGAAAGTCTCTTCCAGCCCAAACTGTTCTGTGCGTCTAGGTTTCTATATTGCCTGAAACACTTTATAATTGTCTATAACAATGATGTAATGTATTTATATCTTATTGATACCCAAATTTATGTATTTATATATGTCATCAACATGAATTTTTATATACATACATATATATATATATATAGTGGTTTATAACTCATTTTCCTATGCAATTATGAAGTCTTTGTGATGCGAGTTCCCCTACTAGGACCCAGCCAAAGCTGATCGCTGCAGTTCAGCTGGAGCAGCCTGCAGCTCCTCCCAGGGATGTTTTCAGTAAATTCATTTCCATTAGGTGCCACCTTCCCAGGAGCATCACCTGGTGTGGTTTTGAACCTCTTATGAAGAATTACCTTCATTATTAATTGAAAATCTTTCTCTTTGATAGGTGGGAATGTATTTGACATTCACTCTATGGTGCCACAGCGTCACCAGTTATCTCACTGAACCATGGAATGGTTTGGGTTGGAAGGGACCTCAAAGCCCATCCAGTTCCAACCCCCTGTCATGGGCAGGGACACCTCCCACAGCATCAGGTTGCTCCAAGCCCCATCCAACCTGGTCTTGGAACATCTCCACGGATGGGGCAGCCACCACTTCTCTGGGCAGCCTGGGCCATGCATTTCAGGATATTGATTACGGTGTAAAGCTGTTTAATTTGGTACATAATTACCCACTGTAATTTCAGGTTTTTCCTGAATGAACTATTTAATTAGGACACAAGCTTCGAATATTTCAGGATGTACGGAACAGCGCCGTAATTGATTATCCACCGTGCCGGTGGAGAGGTCCTGAAGTTCTTTTGTAAGGACACAGTGCTGCATTTAATCAAATGTTGGCTGGAGCCAGTTGTCGGCTGCCGAGGGGTTTGGCACCAAGTAAGCAGCAATTGAAGCATTACTAAAACCAGCCCTATAGTGGGATGGACAATCCACCGCACAGGGCAAGAATTGCCTCCAGGGGACCCGCAAGGCCGTGCTGATCTTGTGATTATGGAAGAGGGCTGCCTAATGAATCTGTGTAGCCAAGTGATGCAATGGGTTGCGTTTGGTTGATGTTCTGCAAGTTCTCCAGGCTATTTTTAGAGCCACCGTGGGGAGGGAAGGAGGCTCAGTGACACTGGAGGAAGGGTGAGGGCCCCAGAGCAGATGAAGGGTCATCAGCAGTATAGCGACACTGTAGAGCACCCAACCGATGTGCAACAAGTCCTGCAACTCATTCTTCTCACAAGTTCTGCAACCCATTCTCCCCTGCCCTGTGCCAGCGAACCTAGTGAATCTCCATGCTCGTGCAGGTTGTCCTCTACTCACATGCCACCAGCGTGCTCCTGTGGAGTTTCCAGGAAGCTGAGTTTATGTTTTGCTGGGTTTTGCTTTTACTTTTTTTGCTTATCAAGTGCATTTCTGACAACTTCCTCACGCTGGAGAACATTCAGAAATGCAGATGGGAGAAATGCTGCTGTCACACAGACACTCCCAACTTCTTCCTCCAGGCTGTGTAACCTTGGAGGTCATTCCTCTCCTTGAGGATCTTAGAATTATTTGGGTCAGAAGGGACCTTAAAGCCCATCTACTTCCAACCCCCTGCCATGGGCAGGGATGTCTTCTACTGCATCAGGCTGAGGATGGTGGAGATGAAACCAAACTTCTGCTAAGAGCTGGCTGATGTTTGTTTGTGCTGTCCTTGGATTAATTGCTGCAGAAATAAATGAGCTGTATGTTGTTTTGTGTTAGCTTCCATCATCCCCCTCTATTCCTTGGTGGAATGAAATGCCTTCCACAGTGTCCTCCTACCACAGCAGAAAAAAAGACAACTGGCTTGGGGTTGCCACAGGGCTTACAGCTTGGCCAGCACCAACCCTTGGATCTTCCTAAGCTGCTGTTACTTGTATATTACATTTTTAAGGGCTGAAAGTGGCCTGTGTTGGGTCAAGTGCTGGTTCCTGCACTTTGTTCGCAACAACCCCACGCGCCGCTCCAGGCATGAGAAATCATGGCTAGAAAGCTGCCCAGAGGAAAAGGCTCTGGTGTTGCTGGTCGACAGCAGCTGAACATGAGCCAGCAGTGGCCCAGGTGGCCATGAAGGCCAGGAGTATCCTGGCTTGGATCAGCCATGGCTTCCACGTCATGGTTGTTGTGACTCTGTGATTCTGATGGACATCTTTAGGGAGAGTCATTCATTATCTGGGGAGCACTTAGGGAATGCTCTCAAGGTCATGGGGCTGGGAACAGCTCTGCTCTTATGTAACCATCCTTGTGGCAGATCCTTTCCTACTTAGGTCTGAAAACACAGCTAGAACCTTTCTTCTCCAAGCTCTGGAGACTTGGGCATGTGTTGCAACTACCATTGCTGGCCACAGGGAACACCTCGCCTGCGCCACTCATTCCACGTTCCTCCTTTGCCAGCAGACTTGGCCCTGAGCGATCTTGCTCAACCAGGGGAAAATGTTGCAGGACCTGCTCTGCGAGTGGATGGGGTTGAACAGAGGCAATATCAAATTCTGGGGAGTTTAAGTTTAAGAGAGATTAACGCCCAGAACATTGCACGGATCCCTTGGAAGGTGCTTTTCCAAGGGATTCTCGCTATCATCACCAGAAAGGCTTTTGTGGTATTAAGTATCAAAAGAGATTTCAGAGCAAAGCTTTTCTTCTGCCTCTCACGTGGTTGTGTTGTTCCAGCATGTGTGGTGTGAATGTGATTCCTGGTGTACGTGGGCAGCAAGAGGTGAGCGGAGGCCATGAGGACCCAGTTCTGTCTGGGCTGATGTGCAGGAAGAGCAGGGACAGAATCATAGAATCAGGGAACGGTTTGGGTTGGAAGGGACCTTAAAGCCCATCCAGTTTGAAGATCTCCTAATCACACCCCATTGCCATGCATAGGGACATCAGGTAGAGACCTGAAAGAACTTCAGAGCCAGATGAGAGCTGGTCTCTTCTCCCAAGTAACAAGTGATAGAACAAGAAGAAATGGCCTCAGGTTGTTTCAGGGGAGGATTAGATTGGATATGAAGGAAAATTTCCTTCCTGAAAGAGTGGTGAAGCCTCAGCAGAGGCTGCCCAGGGCTGTGGTGGAGTGCTCATACTTGGGGGCATTCAAGAACTGTGTCTGTGGTGCTTGGGGACATAGTTTAGTACAGTGGTGTTGGGCTGACGGTTGGCCTGGATGATCTTAGAGGACTTTTCCAACCTTAATGCTTCTGTGGTTTTATGTACTTCCATGGGGTCAGGTTGCTTAAAGCCCCATCCAACCTGGCATTGAAGCATTCCTATGGTGGGGCATCCATAACTTCTTTAGGCAATCTGTTCCAGCATCTCACCACCCTCAGGATGCAGAAGTGCTGCTGAAACTTTGCCTGGTTCAAGTTCAGAGATTGGCATGAGTGCTTAGATGAAAGCTAGATGGTGAACAGGAGAGAAGAGAGTGTGCTTTGATCTTCTCAGCACCCTGGTCATCTGAAAGGTTCATAGACCCAGCATGGAGTGAGTGGGGAGAAGCGAAGTGATTGCTTGCAGAGCTCAGCCAGTCTGCAGGGTTTCTGCTGACATGACTTGCTTCTCCTTAGGGCTTTTGGCAAGACATTGAAATCTCTGGCTGGAGCCCCTGCTTGAATGTTGGAGATGGTCATTTCTTGTCCTTTCAGTTGCTCTCTTCTGTTCCGGGTTTGACATCTGGGGCAGGGACAATCAAACTGTGGTTTTGCATGGTGCCAGTCATAATGCTCTGCTCTTGGTCCTCTGGGTCCTGGTGTAACACATGGCTCGAGTGGATTTGGAACAGAGGTCTCGCTGCTCTGCTATCACTTTTCTGATGGTGACCGCTTAAAGAAGCAGCAAAAAAAGCTCCAGAGGAGGCAGTTATAGCTTATCCTGCCCTAGGAATGTCTTCTCCTTATCTGTGGTAGCAGAGGCGTCTACTGATTCTCTGAAGAGGAAAGATGAAGAAGCCAGCTGTTCTGGTTCAGGTGGCTTCATCGCTGTCTGCAGTGGGAAGGCTTTGCTAGAAAACTAGGGGGAGATATCTATGCTGAAGGAACCCAAAACATATCCTGGGCATAAGGAAGTGGCTGCTGGACCGCAGGGAACAAGTGGTCTTCCATCTTCCTACTGCTGTGTGTTGGGAAGAGGAGGCACTCTCTGGTTTTCTCACTTCACGTGCAGCTTAGTAAACAGTAGCAACCTTTGAAGTAGTTGTATTTGTTCGCTTTGAAACAATTATTATTATTTTAGACCTGCAGCCCTGTGCTCAGTTCCAGAGTCCTCAGCACAGGAAGGACGTGGATCTGTTAGAATGAGTCCAGAGGAGGCCACAAAAAATGATCCAAACACTGAAAAACCTCCCATATGAGGACAGGCTGAGTGAGTTTGGGTTGTTCAGTCTGGAGAAGAGAATGCTGCGAGGAGACCTTCGAGTAGCCTCCCAGTACTGAAAGGGGCTCCAGGAAAGCTGGAGAGGGGCTCTTGATCTGGAAGTGCAGGGGTAGGACGAGGGAGAATGGTTTTAAGCTGTAAAAGGGGAGACTGAGGTGGCAGAAGTGTTTTCCTGTGAGGGTGGTGAGACCCTGGCCCAGGTTGCCCAGAGAAGTGGTGGCTGCCCCATCCCTGGAGGTGTTCAAGACCAGGTTGGATGGGGCTTGCAGCAACCTGATGTAGTGGGAGGTGTCCCTGCCCGTGGCAGGAGGTTGGAATGGGATGGGCTTTAAGGTTCCTTCCAGCCCAAACCATTCGTGATTCTGTGGAAAAGGGCAGCAGAAGCTGTTTTGTTGCTGGCTTTGGGGAACTGATTCCAGTTGTCCATCTCCTGAGCAACCCCCTGCCACACCATCATGACCCTACCCCTGAGACAGAATCACAGAATCTCCAAGTTGGAAGAGACCCACCGGATCATCGAGTCCAACCATTCCCACCCATCTCTAAACCATGCCCCTCAGTACCTCATCCACCTGCACCTTAAACACCTCCAGGGAAGGCGAGTCAACCACCTCCCTGGCCAGACCGTTCCATTGCCTAATGACCCTTTCAGTGGAGAATTTTTTCCTAATGTCCAGCCTCAACCTCCTTTGGTGGGGCTTGAGGCCATTCCCTCTCATCCTGTCCCCTGTCACTTGGGAGAAGAGCCCAGCTCCCTCCTCTCCACAACTTCACTTCAGGTAGTTGTAGAGAGCAATAAGGTCTCTCTTCAGCCTCCTCTTCTCCAGGCTAAATGCAGCAACTCAGCATCCTACTGGGATTTGGAAGTCACTGGTAGCCTCTTTCAGAGCAAAAGCTTTGCCAAGCAGCGGGATTTCGGTCAAAAAGCAGTTTCCGGTCCCTGCTGTGTCCATCCTTGTGCAGAAGCCTCTTGTCCTTGCAGTTTTTATTCATCCACCCTCCTTTTGTGCTTTGCCAGGTGGAGATTCAACCCTCAGCATGATGCCAAAAAATGGTCACGGCTTCATTTTTTTGTGCCCAGATGAAAAGATGAAGCTTGCATGTGTTTGAATCTTTTGAACATAATGAGATTGGGATCCCTAAGGGTTAAGGATTTCAGCGTTGCCTGTGAGTTCAATCCCTTTTTGCAGATGCTGCCTTCAGCGGTCTCCGGGTCCGCTCTTCTCTAATGCAGCTATTTGATCAAATTGCTCTGCTCGTGGTGTATAATTTGGCTCTAACTGCTGCTGATGGCAGCACAGTGATGATGATGGGAGCACGTCTCTTCCTTTGAGAATAATTCATAGTATTGTGGGCTGGGTTCTTCACCTCCTTGTGGTGATGGGTGGCTGTAGGCTGGCCTTGATTTCTCTTCACCTTTAGAGATGGGTGCTCTCTCCAGCTTGGGAGGTTGGAGGAGAGCTTCCTGCACAGTGCTTGCCTCCAGGACTGCCCAGGAGATGTGTGGTTGGAGCTGAGACCACCGTGTGGCTTGGTGGAGGTCAACTGGGGCCTGTCCTCCTTGTGCCTGTTGAGGATGCTGTACGTACCGTGGGTTTCTGAGCAGGTGGGTGGTCAGACTGGGATTATTTTATAGAATCCTACTTTTCTCCAGACTAACCAGCTCCAGGTCCCTCAGCTGCTCCCCAGAAACCATGTTCCAGACCCTCCCCCAGCTCTTCTTCCCTTCTCCAGCCCCTCCATGTCTTTTGTACCAAGGGGCCCAACCAGCTGCTGGTTCCTGGCTCTGAGCGATAACCTAAACCCACCTTTCCCCCAAGTTTTCCTGGGGAGAAGTGAGACAAAAGCAGCATTGCGCTAAAACAATGTTGTTATTATCAAAGCTTTAATTCCAAACCATAACGCCCCTTTTTTGATGTTGATCCCCATTTGGGAATAGTCAGCATGCTCTGGATAATCCCAGCTCTGCAGACCTGGTTTTGTTGCCGGGCACTGCAGGCGCTGCGGCCGCTGCGTGTGGCTCACAATTAAGGTTGGTTCCCTAACCCATTACAATTAGATAAGAATAACAAAGCCAAGACATTTTCAAAAGCAAGGCTGAACCCAGGGTGTCTCTTGATTGTTTTCTCTTGTCGTGTAATTGAACCCTGAGGACCTCTCTGCTCCATGGGAAGTCAGCTGTTTTCATAACAAGTTCATAATTATTCCTGTTGTGGAACCTCTTATGAAGCATTTAAAACTACAGGGAGATGAGTGAAGAGGTATCCATCTTTCCTTGAGCAAGGGGAGGGTCTGTGTGGAGCACTCGTGGGGGTTTATGAAGCATTTTGGGGTTGTAAGTATCCCTAAGTATGAAACCCAGTGTCCTTCTAGCATTGGAAGAGCAAGGGTGGAAGATGTGTTTGATCGATTCAGAAGGGATCAGACAGCAGGACTTCAGGGCGATGCCATTAGTACCCAGTGTGGTCTCTGCTCGTACTGGGTGGCAAATTATTAAGACACACTCCGGTGTCTTAATGGGCTCCATTTCTTTGGGGGTGCATCCTAATGCTCTGTTACCTATGCAGCACATCCGCTTCCAAGGCAGCCCTGGATTCCATGAGCAGTTCACGACTTATAGGGAAGTTGGGTCATGCACGAGGCATTTGAGGACATCTCTGCTTTGTGTGCAGCCTCCACCCCCCTTGGTGGAAAGGATGGAGACCTCCCCAAATGCCCCTGTAGCACCAAGATCACAACTGCTTCCAACATCCTGGTCTGCAGCCAACCCCGTTGCACAGAAGCTGGGAGAGACAGCGCAGTGTGGATGTGGATCCCTGGGGGGATAAAAATGCTCCATGTTGTGCCTTGCTCTGGATGTGATGCAGGGCATTTGGGTTTGGGGACAACCCCACAGTTGGGGCTGTGTCCAAAGCAGTGGGACCAGCAGGGCCAGGGAGGGGATTCTGCCCCTCTGCTCTGCTATGGTGAGATCCCACCTGGAGTCTAGCGTCCAGTTCTGGAGTTCTCAGCACAGGAAGGATATGGAGCTGTTGGAGCGAGTCAGAGGAGTCCATGAAGATGATCCAAGGGCTCGGGCACCTCCCATACGACGACAGGCTGAGAGAGTTGTGGTTGTTCTGCCTGGAGAAGAGAAGGCTTCAGGGAGACCTTAGCACTGAAAGAGGCTCCAGGAGAGCTGAGGAGGGGCTCTTGATCAGGGAATGCAGGGTTAGGATGAGGGGAAACAGTTTTCAGCTGCAAGAGGGGAGACTGAGATGAGACCTTAGGAAGAAATGTTTCCCTTGTGAGGTTGGTGAGGCGCTGGCCCATGTTGCCCAAAGAAGTGGTGGTTGTCCCATCCCTGGAGGTGTTCAAGGCCAGGTTGGATGGGGCTTGGATCAACCTGATACCGTAGGAGGTGTCCCTGCTCATGGCAGAGGGGTTGGAACTGGGAGAACCTTAATGTCCCTTCCAGCTCAAACCATTCTGTGATTCTATGACAAACAGTGAGAGCTTTTTACTTACTGTGTGTCTCCTACCCTGATGATATAACCCCATCAGGGCAGGGAATTATCACTAATAGATATATATAAGTATAAATCGCTAATAATGTATATATATAAATGCATTAATGCATTATTTAGTGAATATTGCTGCAGTCTCAATACATTTTTAGGCAGAAGAGAGAAAACGATGCCCTCATTCCTCTCTGTGTGGCCACCCCTGTCCCCTGCAGCTCACATCAAACTTTTCTTCATGGAGACCAAGTGCATGGAAGCATCTCGTGTTGTTTTGAGCAGCATTCCCTAGATCACCCTCCCCGCTGACCAACCCCCGCTTTGGCAAAACAACAAGAGGAAGTTTTTTGATGGCTGTGGTTTTGCAGTTGTACCCTGATTTGTATAATTTTGGCTTTGTGCTTGGATTCCTCACTTCCCGCTCCAAATTCACAGAGTCTGCAGTGTCCTTTACCCCTCTGACACGAGGGTTTTTTTGTTTTATAGGGTAGAACCCCACTTTAGGTCTCCTTTTTCCTTATAAGTTTGCACTTCTGACTGCTGAAAATCAAGCTTGTGCCTTTGCGGAGTTTATAGCACACGCCATCCGTTGGGAAGAACATCTTTTGTTTTTGTCGCTTAGCAATTCCAGTCTGAGTTTCAATTGCAGCAGCAAAATTCACCCTTCCCTTACCCAGAGCTGGCGCAGGTTTTCATAGAATCACAGAATGGTTCTCTTCTCCAGGCTGAACAACCCCAGCTCTGCCAGCCTGTCCTTGTACGGGAGCTGCTCCAGCCCTTGGATCATCTCTGTGGCCTCCTCTGGACTTGCTCTAGCAGGTCCATGTTCTCCTTTTCCATGGTTTAGAGGTTTCACTGTAAAAGCGTTAGCTGCCGTGAATTTTCAACAGCCACATGTGTCTGTAAACACCTCTGTGAGCCTTGGAGCTGCTGGTGCAGAGCAGGGTCAGCAGCCCCAAAGCATCTCTGAGATGAGGAAGGCTGGGCTGAGCTCTGCTTTGTCACCAATTCCTTCCTGAGTAAAGCCACCCTCTGGGTTGGGGGCACTTTGGGCTTTTAAACCGTGCGTTGGTGCGTCCGAGTTCAGAGCATGGACACTGGGAAAAGCATCTTGCTCACCGCTGTAGCTGGCATGCCTGAAGGAACGTGACACGCTTAATTAGATTCAGTTTTTATTTAAAGTTTGCTCTTTCAGGCTGAAGTAAACAGAAACATGAAGTGCTGACAGTTGTTTAAATGAGACATTCAACATGAACTGTATTTTCTAGATGCAGAAATCACAATGTAGTGACTTCCTCAGTTTCTGATAGCTTGTTTTAAGTGATGGAAGGAGCCAGGCTTGAAAGTGCTAGGTTGACATTCTTCAGCAGATGCACAGGCTTGGATGTGCAGCTTGGTGGCCAGTGGGAGTAGAGAAGGGATCGTTCCCCTGGACTTGGTGCAGGTGAGGCTGCACCTCGATTCCTGGGTTCAGTTTTGGGCGCTTTGCAACGAGAAGGACATTGAGGGGCTGGACTGTGTCCAGAGAAGGGGAGTGGAGCTGGGGAAGGGGCTGGAGCCCAGGGGTTCTGGGAGTGGCTGAGGAACCTGGAGCTGTTTAGTCTGGAGAGAAGGTGGCTGAGGAGAGACCTCATCACTCTCTGCAACTCCCAGAGAGGAGGTTGGAGCAAGAGTAATGGTCAAGGATTTGAAATCCAGATGGAGATCCATGACAAGTAGTGTCCCTCAAGGGTCTGTACTGGGACCAGTGCTGTTTAATATTTTTGTCACTGATATAGACAGTGAGATTGAGTGCACCCTCTGCAAGTTTGCAGATGACACCAAGCTGAGTGGTGCAGTTGCCACACTGAATGAAACAGTTGCTGGAAGGATGAGACGTAATTCAGAGGGACCTGGACAAGCTGGACTTGGATGTGTCCCTGCCCACGGGAGAGGGTTGGAACTAAATGATCTTTAATGTCCCTTCCAACCCTAACTAGTCTATGATTCTGTGATTCTATGGAGCAGTGTGGATGGTGGTCTGGTCTCCCAAGTAACAAGTGATAGAATGAGAGGGTGTGGCCTCAAGTGTCACCAGGGGAGTTTTTTAGATTAGGTATTAGGAGCAATCTCTTTCTTGACAGATTGGAGAAGCCCTGGCAGGGGCTGCCCAGGGGAGTGTTTTAGTCCCCATCCCTGGAGAGTTTTCAAAATCCATGTGGCTCTGGCACTTTGGCACATGGTTTAGTAGGTACTGTGGTGTTGGGCTGACACCTCACTAGCTTTTGTGTCAACACCTTTCAGTCCTGGGCAGCTGCTAGAAGGTCTCTCTGCAGCCTTCTCTTCTCCAGGCTGAACAACCCCAACTCTCTCAGCCTGTCCTCATATGGGAGATGGTCCAGCCCTTTGATGATCTTCATGGCCTCCTCTGGACTCACTCCAACAGATCCATGTCCTTCCTGTGCTGAGGACTCCAGAACTGGACACAGAGCTCCAGATGGAATCTCACCTGAGTGGAGCAGAGGGTCAGAATCCCCTCCCTCACCCTGCTGGTCCCACTGCTTTGGATGCAGCCCAGGACACGGTTTGGCTTTCTGGGCTGCGACCACAGATTGCCAGCTCATTTGGAACTATTTTATTTTCAGTAGGAAAGCCCTCGGTTTCTGGTATTCTACTAGCAAATATGTTGGAAAAACAGAAGCTACAGAAGCAGATTAACCTCCTCGTGGTGGTTCTTTCTGGTGGGCATGGCTGGAGGCCAGCAGAGGCTTCGGTTACTGCCGGGCCATGGCCAGGGCTGGAGGGTTCAGGTCACAAACAGCAGCCACTGCCCTTGGCTGAGGTTTGCCAACGGTTTGGGTGATGAATGAGCCACGCATGAGGCTGGGCCTCGGTGCTGCCGGCAGGGAATCAGCTCCCCTCCGCTCACTTGTGTTCCACAGCCTTCTTAATTAATCACCATGCCCAGGAGAACCGGTAAAGAAATGAATGTTGGGCTCCTCTGCAGCTTGTGCAGGTTCTTTGTGTTCCGAGTTCTTTGTCTTATTTAACTCTGTCCTAGGAGAGCTGGGTTTTCCGGAGTTTATTTCTCTTTTTAAGGTGACATTGTGTTAGCTTCTGCCCGTCTTAACTATTTCGAGTCTCTTTGAACCACACACAGAAGGTGGAATTGGGCAGCTGGGCCAGGCGAGCATCCATGTCCTCTTGGAAGGCAGATCTAGCCAGGACAAAGACACCCATTAATCATCCGTTTAACACAGCAGCTGGAATCACATTCCTTGCTGGAGCTGCGCCATTCCGGTTTTGGGGTTTTTATTTTGCTGCTGAAGTTTTTAAAAAATGAACAGCTGAAGAGATGGAATTTGTTGGTAAACTCTGAGAACTTCCATGTTTCTCAGTTATTTGTTTTTTAATTTGTATTCTGCACTTCCCAACACCTCCAAGACTGCAAAAAAGCAGAAAACCTGAAGAATCCTCTCAAAAAAAAAATCTGAGCTTTGAAATAGCACAATCAGAAAGTTGAGGTTGAGCAGGTGGTTGGGGTTTGGTCCTTAGTGTGGTCTATTCCATGGAGGCAATGAAATGGAGTCTTCNCCTCTTTTAGCTGAAAACCATCCCACTTCATCCTTCCCTTGCCCTCCCTGACCAAGAGCCCCTCTCCAGCTTTTCCAGCTTTCCATGGCAAAACTAAGACTATTTGGATCTGGATCAAAAGTGTAATTTTACAGCCCAAACACCTCAGAATTCCTCTTTACTTCTGTTTATGTTATTCGAAAAAAATACTCCCAGGCCTACGTGGAGCCTGTGGTGGGACTTGGAGTGAAGATAGCGAATGGGTGTTGATCTTTTTCCCCAAATCACAAGTGATAGGATGAGAAGAAGTGGCCTTAAGTTGTGCCAGAGAGGTTTAGAATGGATATTTGGGAAAATTCCTTCATGGAAGGGGTTGTGAAGCCCTGGCAGAGGCTGCCCAGGGTGGTGGTGGAGTCCCCATCTCTGAAGGGGTCCAAAACACGTGTGGCTGTGGCACTTGGGCACATGGTTTAGTTGGCACAGTAGGGCTGGGCTCACAGTTGAATGGGATGAGCCTAGAGGTCTTCTCCAGCCTCGATGATTCTATGATTGAATCATTCTATGGTTTTATCCCATAGTGAGCTCTCTGTAAGCCCCTACTGACATTCAGAGGAACCCTTTTCCCAAGCTGGAAAATAAAAAGCTGCTGCTTTTAAGGGAAAAATGCTCCTTTTTATGGAGCAGCCGCAGGCTCGGTCACGAGTGGGAGGTGAAGAAGGGCTGGGGTGATTCGGGTAAAGTAATTTTTCTTGCACGTTGGCTTTTCCTCCCATGAAATGATGATTTTTCTGTGATGTAGAAGGGGTTGTAAGGCTGAGTGTAATACCATTTGTGGCACACACTGCTGGGATGATGCACGGCTCAAAAACTCGCTCGGGTCTGAATACGAAACGGGCAAAATTGCTTTGGATTTCGAAAGGTTTGTCATTTTATTTTAAGAATAAAAGAGACCCTCGGATGGGACTGCTTGTGTTTCCAGGCACAGCAAGCTGCGAGCGCTGCTGCTCTCGCTCCTCCCGTGCCGTTGGAGCCGCCTGGCAGGTGGCATTGCCGAGCGCAGCACTCGCTCGCTCAGCGCCGGCAGCACGCGTTGGGTCGTGTTATCAAGCAGCCGGTGCAGGAAAAGGAGTGGGAGAAGCTGGCGGCGAGTCGGTTGGCTCGCGATGGCAGCACCGGGAGCCGGCGAGCGCTGAAGGGCTCCCCAAAAGCTGGGAAAAGCATGGGGGGAGAGCGCGAGAGCGAGCGGGAGCCGGCGAGCTTCACGGCAGCATGTTCGTCAGCTGGGGGGGGCACAGGCAGCACGGAGAGCGGCAGAGCTGGAAAGCAAGCGGGTAAGGGATGGAGGCTCCTTCCCCTTCTCCCTGGGGTTGGTGGTGGCTTTGGGAGAGGGTTTGGAGATAGATTTGGCGGTGGATTTGGCAGTGAGTTTAGTGGTGGATTTAGGAGTGAATTTGGTGGATTTAGGAGCTCTGCCAGGGGAGGTTTAGGAAAATATTTTTCACAGAAAGGGTCATTGGGCACTGGCAGAGGCTGCCCAGGGAGGGGGTTGATTCACCTTTCCTGGAGGTGTTTAATGAACGGGTGGACAAGGTGCTGAGGGACATGGGTTAGTGTTTGATGGGAATGGTTGGACTCGATGATCCGGTGGATCTCTTCCAACCCGGTTATTCTGTGATTCTATGATTCAGAAGCAAGTTTGGTGGTGGATTTAGGAGTGACTTTGGCAGTGGATTCAGGAGCGAGTTTGGTGGTGGATTCAGGAGCAAGTGTAGGGATGGGTTTGAGGACAGGTTTGCTGGTGGATTTGGGAGCGAGTGTGGGGGCAGATTGGAGATGGAGTGACAGAGCGTCCGGCACAGCCGCACTGCCCGCGCTCCCTGACCAAGACAGGGCAGAGGTTAAAACATTGCTGCCACTTTATTGAGCACTTAAACAACAGCGAAAAGAAAGGCTGGCATCAAGGTAATGAATGATATTTGCATTTGCATTTTCTGAGGCTGCCTTTCCTTGGGCAATTTACTTTGGGTTTCTTTTCTACATGGAAGTTTGCTGAGGCTGTTAGCGGCTCTGTACCCTTGTGCGCAGCTCGGAGGAGACCGGGCGAAGGAGCAAATGACGTATTCTAACTGTGACCTTGAAAATCAATGTGTAAATGTTTAAGCTGGGCAGATCTGGCACAGATCCTCCTGGCAACTTGCAAAACTCAGGACGTTATTTTTTAACAAGCATTCCTAGTCAGAAGAAAAAAAATGCTGATTGCTTAATGTTCGTTAATCATTGATGGAAGAGCCAAAGCAGAGGCTGAAGTTAATGATTTTACATGCGTGTGGGTTCCCTTTAGTGAAGCCTTGTGTGGTTTGGAGAAGCTCATCCCTTGTGAAGTTGGCTCAGGGCTCTTGCATGAGGTTTGATGCTTGAGTTTCTCCTGCCCTGAAGTCTATTTTTGGGTTCAGGACCGTCCCTGCCGGCAGCCCCCACTGCCTCAGTGCTGCCGGGTGAATGGAAATGCAGGCATTGACTCCAGCCTGCTGTGTGAGGGAAGGTGATGTAGGACTTTCCACCTGTTGGAGAGAGTCCAGAGGGGGCCACAGAGATGATCGAGGACTGGAGCACCTCCTGTACAAGGCTGAGACAGTTGGGATTGTCCAGCCTGGAGAAGAGAACGCTCCAGGGACACTTTGGAGCAACATCCCAGTACTTAAAGGAGCTCCGGGAAAGGTGGGGAGGGGATCCTAATCAAGGAATACAGGGATAAGATGAGAGGAACAGTTTTCAGCTGCAAGAGGGGAGACTGAGATGAGATCTTAGGAAATGTTTTCCTGTGAGGGCGGGGAGGCCCTGGCCCAGGTTGCCCAGAGAAGTGGTGGCTGCCCCATCCCTGGAGGTGTTCAAGGCCAGGTTGGATGGGGCTTGGAGCAACCTGATGCAGTGGGAGGTGTCCCTGCCCGTGGCAGGGGGTTGGAACTGGATGGGCTTTTAAGGTTCATTCCACGCAAGCCGTTCTATGATTCTATCAAATCTGACAGCAGCATTGCCTTTGTTTCGAATGCGCAGCTCTGTCACAGGCTGGAGTGATGGAGAAGATTTTTTTGGATTTATGTAAACCTTTAAAACACTGCATAAATTGTAGCCAAAGGCAGGGCTGCACCTCTCAAGGCACGAGCAAATCCTCATTTCCAAACCTGGCACTATCTTTTTTTCCCCTTTTTTTCCCATTTTTTTTTGTCCCAGATGGGGTCAGTGCATTACTAAATAGCACAAGAAGGTCCAAATGTTGGGTATCATAGAATCATGGAATGGTTTGGGTTGGAAAGGGAAGATGATTTTAATTTAAAAGAAATCCAGTCCAAACTGGATTTCACGGGTCCATGCTCGTGTTGTTATTGGAAGCAAGTGTGTGTTGGGCAGAAGCAGCTCGTATCTAGGAGGTCAGCACAGCATTCCTAGAGGTGGAATGGAGATGCCAGCTTGTGTCCTCCTCACTCCTCCTGGCTTACTCTGGGGCTTTGCATGCGCCTCTTCATGCATTGGAGGAGCTGATGGTGGTTAGTCCATCTACCCTGTCCCATCCCTGTGGTTCACCAGGATTTAAACAGTGTTTTTTTTCTCCCGTCATGCTGCAAGTAGACGCATGCTGAGATGTAGGGGACCTGCTGACCTGGGTACCTTCAACATCTTCCATTTTGTAGCCTTTCCTCAGCTCTTTCTTCTTTCTAGTGCTCCCACACACCATCCCCATTCAACCAGAATAGTCACAGTTTCCCACACTTTGTGTTCCTGGGCCTAACCTGGCTCTGGTACAAGATGGAAGGATTATGTTGCTGTTGCTGGTCCCATATGGGAACTGAAGGGAAGGAAACAGTTGTTTTGTCTCTCTTGAGTAGGCAAAACTGCATCATCTCAGATATTTGGAGAGGTCACCCTTCACTTGGGTGAGTGAAGCATGGAAATGGTTGGGTTCATTGATTTGTGATTTACTTGGTGGCCAATAGCAATTAGAGTCACAGAATCTCAAGTTGGAAGGGAACTCAAGGATCTCCTGGTCCAACCTTTCTTGTTAAAAGCAAAATCTAGACAAGACAACCCAACACCCTATTCATCCGCATCTTAAAAATGTCCAATGTTGGGGAATCCACCGCTTCCCTAGGGAGTGATTATTCTTATTGTTTTCCTCTTGTTTCCAATTGGAATCTCCCCAGGAGCAATTTGTACCCCTTACTCCTCATCTTCCAGGTGACTTCTTGTAAAAGGGAAGTCTCCATCTTCTTTGTAGCCACCCTTTAAGCACTGGATCATGGTGAGAGGACACAGAGTCTGCATTGATGCTGAGATGAAGCGTCCATCATGGCTTGTGCTTGCCATGACCTTGCTAACTGCTCCATCAGTGGTGATGTTGCTCCAGCACCACCAGCCCACCATTCCCAACAGGAGAAGAGGGCATCCATGTGTGTTGGCTCCCAGTGCTCCAGCTTTTCTGTGCTTGCTGGTGGTGGTGGGAGATTGTGGGTGACTTTCGATACCCCCACCAGCAGAAAAAAGAAGGGGAAGGACAAAAAAAAAAGTCAGTTTTTTGCTTCATGGTTGCTCTCAGAATGACAGCTGGAAGCAGAGCCGGCATCTGAGCTCTTCCCAAGAGCTTCCCAGGCTTAAAATTTTTCCACTTTGTACCGTGGACACATTGGTTGCTTAATTATTTGGACTTTGGTTATTCTTCCTGGCAAAAGCTGTCAGGATCCAAAGGTTGTGCAAAGGGCACCGAGTGATCCCGCTATTTCTGCTCCTTTTTTTTCCCCTTCCAAGTCGGTTTGTGTCTCTGACATTGGACTCGGGGGAAGGTGATGCTGGAACATCTCGTTTACCGGAGGCTTTTGCTGACAGTTGTTTTGAATGTGTTTTACCTGGCTTGTCAGGAAGAAGGTTGGTTACAGTGCTGAGTGTGCTGACCTTAGGATGTTTTTCATGGAATCATGAAATAGTTGGAGCTGGAAGGGACCTTAAAACCCACCCAGTTCCAACCACCTGCCATGGACAGAGTCACCTCCCATGGATCAGGTTGCTTCAAGCCCCATCCAACCTGGCCTTGAACATCTCCAGGGATGGGGCAGCCACCACTTCGCTGCGTGACCTGGGCCAGGGCCTCCCTACCCTCACAGGAAAACATTTCTTCCTAAGATCTCATCTCAATCTCCCTTCTTTCAGCTTAAAACCGTTCCCCCTTGTCCTATCCCTGCTCTCTCTGATAGAGCCCTTACCAACTTTAAGCTCTTGACTCAATCCCACCTCTTTTCATGCTTCAGTTGTGGCTCCGTGAGTTTAAAAAAGATGTTGTTTCCACCAGTGCTGCTTCTTGCGATGTTCCCTGCCTGCACACAAGGCTCAGCCCCTTCCCAAAGCAGCGCTCCATCAACGCTGGGGCTTAGTTAGCAACTAGTGTTGAATTTCTCCTCGGTCTCCTTGCACTTCAGCCCCTAGAGCACTGGGACTTCCAGCCCCTTTGCTCTTGCTTTCTGTTCCCAGAAAAGAAAGATCTCTGTAGCCAGCAAGAGGGGATTGGTTGGAAACCTTAATTATCGTGACTGCCTGTAATTAAGTGGATGCTTTCAACCGTGAAAGTAAAATATTTGTGATTCAAGATGTGGGATACGGTGTTATCTCTCAGATCTAGTGGCTGGAAGTGGTGTGTGAGGCTGCGCTGGGTTGGTCCTGGCTGTAGCCAAGGTCTCTGCTGTGTTGGATGCTGTTCCATGGTGGCCCTTGGCTTTGCTGGGATTCTGACAACTCCCCTCCTCTTCTGCTCCTTGGAAAGGAACCTGCTCTGCTCCTGGCTTTTTGCAAGCCACGGATCAGGTATCCAAAGTAGGCTGAAAATTTTGTCTCCTTAGAAAAGATCTGATGACACTCACATGGGTGGGAGAGCTCCCCACGTTCAACCTCAGCTCCTTTTTCACCTCGCGGTGGTTTGCAGCCTGGCGAGATCCAGCTCTGGACTGGACCAGGGCTGTGTCTGCATCAAGAATTCCTCTTTTCAAGCATGATCAGTGGGGTGTGTGGTGTCTTCCTCTGACACGCCTTGCCTGAAGCTCCTCAGTCACCCAGGTGGCTGTCAGCACCTCTTAGGATCCCGCCCCATGCCGATTCGATCTGCACTGCTCTCCAGACCTATCTGGCATTTGCACATGAACAAGAGGGATATGTGGATCTGTGTCTGAAATCAATAGGAATTCTCTGCTGTGGGATGTTACCTGCTGTTCATGTGCTGCCTCTGTGGTCAAAGGTCCTGGAAGGACACCTGGCCACCAGTGATGATTGCCCGTGCCTCCTACTGCCACAGATGTAGCAGCAGCTCACTGCTGGTAGAGTTTAATCCTTGCACAGGGGGATTTCCAACAGCATTTTCCACCTGTAACATCCTTACCCATTGCTGTCATCCTCCGATTAAGCCATTTTTGCTCATGTTATTACAAAGTGATTGCCTGTCCCTCTCTGGGGCAGCTCCTGAAGCAATTCCCCATGGGCTGAGTTTCGTAGGGGCTGGTGCTTATGGATGTTTCCTAAAGACCAAAGGGATTTGTGGTTGAATTTCGTCTTCCTCTCATTACCCATTTGCATTTTAAGACCTGGAAAGCAGAAAAATACAGCCCTTCACTGCACTGGCAAAAGCTGTGGTCCTGGGGCTGATGTGCAAGCAGAGGGGGATCCAAGTCACGTTGCGACTTCAGAATGTGGGGAGAAAGGGTGTCCAAGGAGGACAAGGAGGCATAGGGGTACTGTTTTGCAGGTCTTTGAGCCATTCTGAGCCATGCTGCCTGCTAAATCTTCTGTGGGAGTGCAGGGTTAGGATTGGAGGGCTGGTGGTTTTAAACTGAAAGAGGTTTTAAGCTGAAATATGAGATTTTAGGAAGAAATGTTTTCCGGTGAGGGTGCTGTGGCCCAGCTTGCCCCCTGATCCACCTGGAGGTGTCCCTGCCCATGGCAGAGGGGTTGGAACTGGGTGGGCTTTAAGGGTCCCTTCCAACTCAAACCATTCCATGATTCTGTGATTGTATGATGCCTGCTAAAAGAAAGAAGTGGTTGACAGAGGCTGGTGCTGGGGGGTTCAGTGGTTTCAACACCAGATGGCTTCCCAAAAAATGAGCCAAGCAGTTTGTGGGCACAACACACTGTAATGTTGAACAGGGGTAACCTCTGCAAAGCTGCTGGAGTTAACTGGGTCTTTCTCCCCCCTCCCTCCTCTCCACTGCGTTCTCTACTGCCTTATTTACCTCTTTAATTATATCACATCGCACTGGCTCTGTGAATACCTCAGGGTAGGGATCCTTGGGTTACGAAGGCGCCGGCTGCAGCTGGGAGCGATGGCGATAAGGGATTAATAATGATGCAACAAGCTCCAGCTTTGCCTCCATCGCTCACTCCTGTTGCTGGGTGGGGTTTTCTCTTCTCCCTTTTCCTCCATATGGTTTGTCTAAAATATCAGCTGAGAAGAGAGGGAGGTGATTTCAGATCTGAGCCCTGCACAAACGAAGATAAGTGAGGATGGGGGAAAAAGATCATCGGCATTTTTGAAGTGCCGTTCCTCTTCAAGAGGGATCTCTCCTTGTGTTTTGCCCCTCATTCTGCTGATCCACCTCATCCCTTCCCTAACTGCTTTGCTTTGGCGTGTCATTATTGTGTGGTAGGATAACTGCGACCTCTCCTTGGAGGCGAAGAAGGAAGGACCTCAAGGAGGACTCTAAAGAGCCAGGTAAGGCTCTGCTAGTGGCTGGAGGATGGGAGCTCTGCAGCCTGGCAGCCCATCCAGGTGGTATCTGCAAGGATGTGAAAGTCCTGGTCTGTCTTGCTCAGGTTTGGAATCTAGAGTTTAATTCCTAAGCCCAACTTGACTATTGGTTGATGTCGCAGAGGCAGGTCTTGGCTTGCTTCATAGCTCAAATTTACCCATCTCACAGTCCTGGAGTGCTTTGCTGTACAATATGTTTTCCTTCCAGGCAGCAGCAATAGAGAGAGTTGAGCTTGTTCAGCCCGGAGAAGAGAAGGAGACCTTAGAGCAGCCTCCCAGTACTAAAGGGGCTCTGGGAAAGCTGGGGTGGGCTCTTGATCAGGGAGTGCAGGGATGGGACAAAGGGAAACATTTTAAGCTGAAAGAGGGGAGATTGAGATGAGATCTCAGGAAGAAATGTTTTCCTGTGAGGGTGGGGAGGCCCTGGCCCAGATTTGTCAGAGAAGTGGCTGCCCCATCCCTGGAGGTGTTCAAGGCCAGGTTGGATGGGGCTTGGAGCAACCTGATGCAGTGGGAGGTGTCCCTGCCCATGGCAGGGGGTTGGAACTGGATGGGTTTGAGGTCCCTTCCCACCCAAACCATTCCATAATTCTGTGATATATAGTAAGGAAACCTACCCATCTTCTAAAGTGCTCTCTGTCATTGCTTTCCCATAGTTTTCTAGGAACCCCCTTTTTTTCGTGCTTTGTCTGCTCCTGGATGTGAGAGTGTTTGTAGTGAGCAGTCACTCTCTGGAGCCTTCCTTGGGCAACAGCAGCACCTCCCATCTCCTCCTGCTCTGGAGCAGCAGGAGGCAAACTTAGCTCAAATTTAAAGGCAGTGAAACCATAGTTCTTCAGATTCGGTGTTGGCTGTGGTAACCCATGGTGTGATGCTGGCAGAGGACATGGCAGCCATGGGGCTGCTCTTGCCCCCCAGCCAGGATCTGCCATGGGTGTAGAGGTGGGGATGCTGTGATGGTGTTTTGGGGCTTCTCCTGTTGGCGTGGCTGGCATTGGGGACATGGTTGGTTTCTGGAGCAAACTACTCTGCAAGAATAAACCCTTTGCTCCCTACTTCATTCCCGAAGCAGGATCCTGCTCTAATTAGTTGAATTAACTCCTGTACTTCTCCTACCATCCTCCTTGGGAAGCTCCTTGATGATCTTGCTCTTCCAAGGCAAGGCACATCAACCCAGGTATTCTTGGTTTGAAATTCCCCCCTCCTTTGCATCCACCATAGACATCACATCGGGACCATGCACCCAGATGTGTGTCGGATGCAATCCAGACCTGTTGAGTTCTGTCAGCTTCTCCTTTTCACTGTGGTTTGGTCAAACTACACCCATGCTGTTGTTTTAATCTTTCTCTTATAAATCCCTTTAATCACCTTGTCATTAACAATGCTCTTATAGGACCAGTTGTGGCTCTCTGTCTGCTGCAAAGGTGCTCTCAGCCGTGTATAATCCTCTGTTTCCTTAGCTAATAGCGCACTCAGAGCTACCAATGCCATCTAAACCCTAACTCTCATTCTCCATGCTCTGCTGACCAGTGCTGCTGTCACTGCTGCATTTCGCACAAGTTCATTCCCGATATCTTGCTTGACATTCATAGAATCATGGAATGGTTTGGGTTGGAAGGGATCCTCAGGTCCCAAATGGTCTTGTGTAGGTCTGAAATCTGTGCGGATAAAAGGCAGGTGTTCTGCTTCATGTAAACTTGGGTAGAGGGTAATCACGCAGCTGGTGGTATATTGAGGATGTTTCTTTAACACCAATAATTCAAGTGTTGAGGAGTTTCTCCGTGCTGATCTTGAGTTGCTTCCATAAGGGTTTGGCGTCGTTTGGAAGAGGCTGTTAATGCTTTATTTTTTAAGCTGCATTTTTCTCTCTGTGTGGTTTTATTTCTTTAATATCTCCCTCTCTGGTCTTTCCAAAGATTGGCTTCAGGCAGAAAAGAAACCCAGTTCAGGGATTTTTGTCCATTCTCTCTTACTAATGGCTTTCCTTTTAGATTTAAAAAGCTGCAGTATAGCACTTAGCTTGTCTTGCTAATATGGTACCTAACGTGGTGGTGGGACATAAATTGCGCAGGCAAAGCACTTGCTGGCTTTGATGGATTGTTTGCTTCGATCAGGGACACAATAATGGTCAATCCTGGTGAGCAAAACTTTCTGCTTGTGGCCCTATATGCATTGGTAAAGCCTTTTGAAAGAGAAAATAGAGGTTTGCGTCTTCTGAGGTCTTGAAAATGCCTTTTGTAACAGCAATTAGTAATGTGCTTAAATAGTAGGGATGTGCTGGTTGGAGAGGATTTGGGTTGATGTTCTGGAACTGGGCTGAAAACCCAAGCTCTGGGCTCATAGGCAGCACGGTGGTCTCTGAAGTCGTGTCTGTATGGATGTCTTGGACCAAAGGTGTGTCCATTCAACACTCCACACTGGGTCTGGGGTCATAAATGAACTATTTTTAATAAAAGAAGCAGCATCATTTGGATTCCCAAGTTGCAGCACATGGAAGCGTCTTCATGGAGCAAAGTGCTATATATTCCTAATAACAGAGAGATATAATCGGATCCACCTAATGAATTGCAGAGTCATACCACCAACTTCATCACGTCCAGTCATGATTTCATAGAATCATAGAATCACAGAATGGTTTGGGCTGGAAGGGACCTCTAAGCCCATCCAGTTTCATCCCCCTGCCATGGGCAGGGACACCTCCCACTGGATCAGGTTGCTCAAAGCTCCATCTGACCTGGCCTTGAACACCTCCAGGACGGGGCAGCCACCACTTCTTTGGGCAACGTAAGCCTGTGCCTCACCACCCTCACAGGAAAACATTTCTTTCTAAGATTGCATTTCAGTCTCCCCTCTTTGAGCTTCAAAACATTCCCCCTCATCCTGTCCCTGCACTCCCTCCCCATCCCATTTCAGCACTGGGAGGCTGCTCTAAGGTCTCCACAGAGCCTTCTCTTCTCCAGGCTGAACAAGCCCAACTTTCTCAGCCTGTTCTCATACATGAGGTGCTCCAGCCCACAGATCATCTTCATGGCTTCTTCTGCACTCGCTCCAAGAGATCCATGGGCAAAACCCCCTCCCTTGCCCTGCTAGTCCCACAGCTTTTAATCATAGAATCATAGAATCACCAGGTTGAAAACGACTTCTTGGATCATCACGTCCAACCATTCCCATCTACCACTAAACCATGTCCTGGAGCAGCTCATCTACCCATATTCTAAATACCTTCAGGAATGGTGAGTCAACTACCTCCCTGGACAGCCTCTGCCCGTGCCTGCTGCCCCTTTCTTTGAATTTTTTTTTCTGACATCCAGTCTGAACCTTTCCTGGCACATCTTGAGGCTGTTCTTCTTCAACCCATATGAATTTAGTTCCCCCATCTATGCTTCAGTGCCTTTCTTCTGCTTCTTGGATATGCAGAAATACATGGATGCAAACGCTTGTCAAGTGTGTGCTGCCATTCGTGAGCAGCCCTGTAATAAGGCAGTTGACGGCTTTGGGAAAACAGCTGGTGTAAGGAGAAATTTGAATTTCTATTGGGCTTTTAATGAGAGTAAAAAGCCAGAGTGGTTTTAATACTCGGAGATCTTTACACAGGCTTAAAATACCTGATTGGAGTCATTTTCCAGGGAAAATGATGTGTCATCATCCTTTTAAATGGACTTTTCCCATGGGTATGGCTGATGGTGGTAGAAAAACTCAGCTGATACTTAGCTGTGAACCATATGAATTGAAAATGGGTGGTGGGTTCGTATCTTACCCAGCACAGAAGCATATGGCTCTTAAATATCTTTGATTGGCTCATGCCACTATGACAAATTCAGCCTTTGTTTCATCTTGGCAAGAGGGTTGAAATCACAGAATCATAGAATGGTTTGGGTTGGAAGGGACCTTAAAGCCCATCCAGTTCCAACCCCCTGCCATGGGCATGGACACCTCCCACTGGATCAGGTTGCTCCAAACCCCATCCAGCCTGGCCTTGAACACCTCCAGGGATGGGGCAGCCACTTCTCTGACAAATNCAGAGTAGAGGGGCAGAATCCCCTTCCTGGCCCTGCTGGTCCAACTGCTTTGAATGCAGCCCAGGACACATTTGGCTTTCTGGGCTGTGAGCACCCATTGCTGGCTCATGTTGAGCTTCTCATCTCCCAGCACCCCAAACCCTTCTCCTCAGGGCTACTCTCAGTTCATTCTCTGCCCAGCCTGTAACTGTGCTTGGGTTAGCCTGGAGAAGAGGAGAGTGAGAGGAGACCTCATTGCTCTCTATAACTACCTGAGGGGAGGTTGTGGAGAGGAGGGAGCTGGCCTCTTCTCCCAAGTGACAGGGGACAGGACAAGAGGGAATGGCCTCAAGCTCTGCCAGGGGAGATTTAGTCAGGACATTAGGAAAAAAAAATTCACAGAAAGGGTCATTGGGCACTGGCAGAGGCTGCCCAGGGAGGTGGTTGATTCACCTTCCCTGGAGGTGTTTAAGGGATGGGTGGATGAGATGCTGAGGGACATGGTTTAGTGTTTGATGGGAATGGTTGGACTTGATGATCTGGTGGGTCTCCTCCAACCTGGTTATTCTATGATTCTCTGATTCTATGATCTCATGCTTAAAGTCACTAGTAATTTATTAGAAGCATTTCAGCGTTCCAGAAGTCATGGAATAATAGAATCATGGAGTGGTTTGGTTGCAAGAAACCTTAGAGCCTATCCAGTTCCAACCCATTGCTGTGGGCAGGGACATCTTCCACTGGATTAGGTTGCTCAGAACCTGAGCTATGACCAATGAACGTGCTAAGATGAGGTGCAAGACAGCACCTTCTAAAGGCATTGCTGAAGCTGGTGGACTCTGTTCCACTAGCCCTGTGTGCAACTTCATCAAGGATACTGGCATGAGGCATGCCATAATTTTTAGTTTTCCTATAATTTTTGTACTGGAATAGAAGGTAAAGCACAGTTTCCATCTTTTCATCTTTTCTGTGTGACTATTTTTGGTTTGACTTGGTGCCCCATTGTCCATAGAATCGTGGAATCCTTGTTTTGAAAAGACCTCTTAAGCTCATCCAGTTCATCCATCAGCCCACTACCACCATGGCTACTAAACCGTGTCCTGAAATGCCATGTCTGTATGTGTTTTGAACACCTTCACAGATGGGAACTTCACCACTTCTCTGGGCAGCCTCTGCCAATGCTTGACCCAAGAACCCCAGAGCAGCTTGGAGGATAAATCCTAGGAGGTTAGGACAGCAAGCAGAAGCTGTGGGTGATCATTTACTCCTGAGCAGCCTCCCTGGTGCAGTGTGGTTCCTACTGAGCTTATTTGCTTAATTTTTGGGGTGGCTTTTTCTTTGGCTTCGTATTTTCTTCCATACGAGAGGATTCACAGTGGGAGCACGGAGATGCTCGGACAGAAGCGGGATGCCGGGGGGAGTTGGAAACTCATGCGCTGTGACAGTCCCTGGCCCTCCGAGCGTGTGATCTAATTAAGACAGACACCAGATGGCTCCGACAAACAGCTGTGGGTGAGCACCAGGTAACGAGGAGATGATTGCAATTAGTGTAATAAGCAGCACATCCGTTACCTCCTGTCTGTTGTATTTTAGCTGAGGTGAGTTTGAAAGAGAGCTAGGGAAAATAAGAGTAGCACGGTGGATTTCAGAGGTCTCTTTAGGCATCAAATATTGATTTCCCACAGCTGGATTTATTCACTTCCATCGTGCTCAAGCAAAGCCCTTTCCCATCTTTTCCCACTCATTTGGAAAACAAATTGGCTGCTGGAATTATCCCCAGGCTAACGGGGAATGAGTGCTGTGGATCTGAGAGTTGCAGATGTGATAGAGATGATGGTTGCATTAAAATTCACACCTTCACTTTGGACTCTCACCTCTCTAAGTCTGCTTGACATTGATTTATAGACTTCTTTCCCTTCTGGGATGCATCAAATGAAGCATGGCCAGCAGGGCTAGGGAAGGGATTCTTCCCCCTCTACTCTGCTCTCGTGAAATACCACCTGGAGTCCTGGGTCCAGTTTTGGAATCCCCATCATAAGAAGGATATAGAACTGTTGGAATGGGTCCAGAGGAGACCACGAAGATGATCTGAGGGCTGGAGCACCTCTGCTATGAGGAGAGGTTTGAGAGAGTTGAGGTTGTTTAGCCTGGAGAAGAGAAGACTCTGGGGAGACCTTAGAGTGGCCTCCCAGTACTGAAAGGGGCTCCAGGAAAGCTGGAGAGGGACTTTTTACAAGGGTGTGTAGTGATAAGATGAGGGTTTTTAAACTGGAAGGGGGAAGATTTAGGTGAGACATTAGGAAGAAATTCTTCATGCTGAGGGTGCTGAGACACTGGCCCAGGTTGCCCAGGGAAGCTGTGGTTGCCCCATCCCTGGAGGTGTTGAAAGCCAGGTTGGATGGGGCTTGGAGCAACCTGATCCAGTGGGAGCTCATCTTCTCCATGGAGCAGTTTCTGGTGCTCAAAATTAAAATGACAAGAATAATGGGGCCCTGGAAAATGGAATTGGAATTTTCTGGGCAACCTGGGCCAGGGCCTCCCCACCCTCACAGCAAAAGTGAAGAAAAGCTTCCTCTTCCCACAGCCCTAATGCCTTTGGAGACATGGGCTCAAGGTAAGATTGATGCAAGCCCTCCCTGGTAAGCTTGTGTTGCTGGATGTGTTCCATCCAGCCTTGAATCAAGCATCAACTTTATGACGGCCAACAGCAACCTATCTTGCATCAGCCATGGTGTGGCCAGCAGGAGCAGGGGAGGGATCAATATTAAGAATAATTTCTTTACTAGAAGAGTGGTGAAGCCCTGTCAGAGACTACCTAGGGCATTGATGAAGTCCCCATACCTGGAGGTATTCAAAAACCGTGTGGCCGTGGCACTTGGGGACATGGTCTAGTAAACATGGTGGGGTTGGACTGATGATTGGAGTGGATGATCTTGGAGGTCTTTTCCAGATGATTCTGTGAACGTTATCATGATGATGGAAGCAGCACTTGATGTCCAGAAGGATGTTCAGGCCAGGATGGGTAATGGGAGCCAAGACAAACCCTTGCTTCCTGGGCTGGATGTCTGAAAGACAGAGGCTGCATCTGGCAGCATCTCCATGAGGCACAGGAAGAAGACAGGATGGATGAGAGGCAGGAGGAAACGAAGCAGGGAAATTGGGGTAAGGTACCAAGAAAAGAGGATTTAGTTGTAAGGCAGACATGTCTACAGGCTGGTCAGTGGCATATGGATACTGGGATTTCCACTCCCCCCAGGGACTGGTGTCTGAAGGATGTGTGACATTTGTTCTTGACAACTTCAGCAACCAAAAAACCAATGTTTAATCAGGACTTTTAAGCTGCAAGAGGGGAGATTAAGATGAGATCTTAGACAGGAATGTTTTCCTGTGAGGGTGGGGAGGCCCTGGCCCAGGTTGCCCAGAGAAGTGGTGGCTGCTGGAGGTGTTCCAGGCCAGGTTGGATGGGACTTGGAGCAACCTGATCCAGTGGGAGGTTGGAACTGGATGGGATTTAAGGTCCCTTCCAACTCAAACCATTCTGTGATTCTAGGCCTTTTTTTTTTTTTCTTTCTGTTGGGAATGAGGTCAGGAAGCGATGTTCTTTTTAAAACATCTCCCCCCCTCCAAAAAACACCACATGCAGTGGGTTTGCAAGTGACTCACCCGTTCTCACCCATTGCCTCCTCTTTGTCTACATCACAGCTTCGGTGTTTCTTCTGTAATCTCCAGAAGTTTAAAAAACCCTTAAAATTTGCATTTGTTCTGACCCCAGTGCTGAGTGGAGCAGCTGCTGCTGAGTTTGCGAGGAGAACAATATAGACATGTCCTTGCGACACACCGAATATGCTCTTAATTACCTCTAATTGAGGCTGTGCATGCACAGATGGGTTGTGTTTTGATGATAAAGTGCTGCAATAGGAGAGACTTTTCTGACATTGGAGTTCTCTTAAAACCAACAGACTCACTGTATCTGCCTCCAAGAGATGTGAGCATTGGTTTGCAAGCAGTTTTTTTGGTCGAATTCATCAAAAAATGTCAAAAATAGATCTTTGAAATGGGCTCTTCTGTTGGAATTAAGTGTCTAGTGGCCAACTCCGTCTTCTGAGCTGTCAGTACAAATCACTCTGATCATTTGTCTGCTAGAGGTAACGATGGTGGCCTTTGGGAAGCTGTTGGAATTCCTTTGGCATTGTTTGGAGGGAAGCATTGAGGTTCAATAATTCACATCCTTTTTTTATTATTTCTTGTTAATGCGGAAATTACATTTGTGTCCTGATACCCAGGATTGCGTTGGAATATTGATGTTGGCTTCTCCTTCATCCTCCATGTCAAGGCTCTGATCTCTGCTAGGATATTCATTTGCATCCCAAAAGGCTGCATCTTCTTAGAAATCATAGAATCCAACCTGGGAAACTTTACTTTGTCTTGGTTCCCATTACCCATCCTGGTCTGAACCTCCTTCCTCTGCCTCACTCCAAGAAGGATGTTGAGGGACGGGAGTGTGTCCAAAGAAGGGGGATGGAGCTGGGGAAGGGGCTGGAGAACAAGCCTTGGGAGAGGCAGTTGAGGGGACTGGGGTTGTTTAGCCTGGAAGAAAGGAGGCTGAGAGGAGACCTTGTCACTGTCTACATCTGCCTGAAAGGATGTTGGAACAAGGTGGGTGTTGGTCTCTTCTCCCAAGTGACAGGTGGCAGGATGAGAAGAAATGGCCTCAAATTTTGCCAGGGGAGGTTTGGACTGGATATTTGGAACAATTTCTTCACTGAAAGGCTTCTCAAGCACTGGCAGAGGCTGCTCAGGACAGTGAAGTCCCCATCCCTTGAGGGGTTTAAAAACCAGCTAGACAAGGTGCTATGGGATCTCCTTTAGTAGTGGACA
>WAAB01013377.1:48960-75042 GCA_013389865.1 Piaya cayana | reverse complement strand
AGAAATGCAGGTCTCAGAAAACAACCAGAACTGGTATGGAAGAAATGCTTTCAACCTGTACCTGCTTCCTTATCTCAGAATTTTTTTGTACCTGTCTTCAAGCCTCCTTGCTCCCTAAAGATCCATGAAGCACGGAGGAAATGACAGGAAGATTAATGACTACAGGTCCACAGCCGACAGAGCATGCACGCAAGGTGACGATGACTACTGGCCTTCATCGGGAGACCCCAGGTTGACCACCGCCTCCAGAAGGAGCGCATGCACAAGGGGAGGAGACCTGCAGACACTCCTCTCTTGGCATGAGTGGCCTGCTAGGTGGAGATTGGCACATCTCCACAGGCAAAGGCGGGTTACAGGTGCATTGACTAGCATAAAAGACAGCTCTGGGGTAGTTGAATTGAGGAGGGGCAACAGAAGACCAACACAGAAGACCCCCTCCACCGTGGGATCACCTCCAGCAAAGACCAAAACAATGGAACACCATCTGGACTGGGACTCCCAGAGATGCTGGACATCTGTGGNGGAAGGAAGGAAGGAAGGAAGGAAGGAAGGAAGGAAGGAAGGAAGGAAGGAAGGAAGGAAGGAAGGAAGGAAGGAAGGAAGGAAGGAAGGAAGGAAGGAAGGAAGGAAGGAAGGAAGGAAGGAAGGAAGGAAGGAAGGAAGGAAGGAAGGAAGGAAGGAAGGAAGGAAGGAAGGAAGGAAGGAAGGAAGGAAGGAAGGAAGGAAGGAAGGAAGGAAGGAAGGAAGGAAGGAAGGAAGGAAGGAAGGAAGGAAGGAAGGAAGGAAGGAAGGAAGGAAGGAAGGAAGGAAGGAAGGAAGGAAGGAAGGAAGGAAGGAAGGAAGGAAGGAAGGAAGGAAGGAAGGAAGGAAGGAAGGAAGGAAGGAAGGAAGGAAGGAAGGAAGGAAGGAAGGAAGGAAGGAAGGAAGGAAGGAAGGAAGGAAGGAAGGAAGGAAGGAAGGAAGGAAGGAAGGAAGGAAGGAAGGAAATACTATACACTTCCCAATAGCTTCCCCTTTTTTGCCTGGTACTGCTACATCCGTATTCATCTTTGCACTGCACCTCTGCATCCTAAGGTAATAACTTCACACTGGCAGAGCTGCAAGGATCCAGAAGTCCTTCACCAGGAGGAGTGTGATTTTCTTCCTCACCCTCCAAGCCACTAGGGGCCATTCTTAAGCATTTTCTAACATGTCCTATGGAGGACACCATCCTGTGCTCCCACTTTCAATGCTCCCTTGATAGTACTGCATTTATATTCCTCTACACTACAGCATTAGTCATAAATATTATGTTCAACATAGAATAACTACTTTTCACTTCTATCTGCATAGAAAATTGTAGTTCCACGGGAGAAACATAAGCAAAAGAAGAAAGGTAGACCTATGTAGTCACTAGAAACATTCTGTCAGTTCAGCACATTGAAATCGAGCTCTCTGAGAATTAGGAATGGACAAAGCAAGCCTGACAAGCTTCAGTTCCGAGTTCTCAGAGAACACAGTTTTACCTGTGGCTTCTTACTGCCACTGTCAATACAACTGACTTGTCTAAAAGGCACAAACACAATCAGGAAATAGAAACAGGAGTGAGACAGTTAAGGAGTCACAATTCTTGACTGGGCAGGAACATCCTGAATGTAGAAGCAAGAATGTAGAAGAGTTAATGTTATAGTGTCTCAGTGGAAAAGACAGATCCTATTGCGAGGTTACATAGTAAAACTTAGAGAAAAAGGTCTGTTCTGGCAATAAATAGTAACATTACAATGGAACTAGAAAAATATAATTGACTGTATGTGCACATGTGTGTGTATGGGTGTGTGTTTTTAGTTTTCATGTTTCTACTTGTATTTTTCCATTAAGCTGGAATGTATTTCTCTCTTTTAATGCCATCTTCTCTGATTAGCGCTGCAAGAATAAACTGCGATTTGCAATGTCTCTGATTTTGTATATGTAATGGTCTGTTGTTAGGAGGCTGGAAGATTTCACTGTTAAGCATTTAAGTCTCCACTCGTTTCCAGCATTAAAAGGATACTTTTCCCCCCCCACAGTCTAGCTACGGAATGCTCACTGACTGTGCTTGAGAAGAGATGACATCTTACTAATTAGAAATGTTTAAAAAAAAATCCATTTCACTGAGCAGGTGATCTGCACTTATTAAACATTTCTCTGTTGATTTGAAAAACAGCCATAATCATTTAAGCATCATTATACAGAGATATTGTCAACAATTTGTTTTCCACAACTCTTGTTTATAAAGGCTGAGAAGCATTAAGACAGACCGTTACCAAGACAAACTGGACAGGCTGAGTGAATTGCTCTATAGAGCAACAAGTTTGAATATTTTTGATTGAATAATCTGCAATGTCTTTGCAATCTCTTGCCTGGGGGGTGGGAGGAGAGAATTGATTTTTAAGAAAGGACATAGAAGACATACATATACACTGTGAACACTCTTTCAGGAGTTAGCTATTACATGTCAACAAAAAAAAATCCAGTATTGGAGGAGAAAACTTTAAATGTCAAGCAAGTATTATGTTATTCTTTTATTGTGTGAATTCTTAGAGTAATGCAAGTATGTAGAAAGATGACTCTTCAAAACAAGTAAAATGTGAGTAGTCTCACAGACCACTTGCAAATTTTGTGTGGAGAATATACTGTTCTGACAGTGTGACAGAGTGCGTGACACAACTCATGTTGTTAATGCTGGTTTAGTGGTGAGTGCTAGGTATTAGCTCTATACCCTAGCATTCGTTAGTGGTTTGTTTTCTCAGGTGCTGCATTTTACCCCATGGAAACGTTAGCAATACAATTGATAAACAGGTCCTATGTGGACCAGAAAGCCTGATTTCAAGGCCTAGCAGCAGCAGGATGTTGTCATTGCCTCTTATTACTTTACCCATGAAAGTTGCAGTTTCATCATCTCTGGGACACAGACAAGAGATATTTTTTTTACTCCTCCTTAACATTAATTTCCTGAAATAACAATCTGAACAGCACCATTAAACTATCTGCTGTTTGCAAAATGTTTCATATTGTAAGCAGTCACAAAGAAAACTTTCAAAGAGCAGGATCAACTATTGGAAAATCAAACAATGCCAATACATGCACAGTTGTCCAGAAATTAGCATCTGCTTCCCATTCAGAATGTGTTCTTTGACTTTACTTTCAGCAAAAGACTGCAGTTAAAAGGCCTCATTTCAGTACTCTCCTTTGGGTTTTTTTCAACTTTAACAAGTTAAATACAAATATGATTTTGACACCTTTCAAGGGAGCTTTGTAATTTTGACAGATCTCATGCAGCATCTCAGATCAACAGTAGCAAAGCCCTAGCAGTTAAATATTCAACAGGGTAAACTGGTTAAACAACAGACTGCAAACCCCTTACTGACATTGTTCTGTTGTAGGTCTATAAAAATGGAAACAACCCAGCCCATCAGGTGTTTAACTGTAAATTCTTTGTCTTGGAAATCGATCTCACAAAAGAAGTTTTGATAACAGTGTTAAGTTAATATAGAGGTGATGTTTTAGGGTTTTTATTTTCCCCCTTCCAAATGTGTTTTCCTGTGCAAGTGAACTATATTGCTGACCTGAATTCCTGACTTGGGCTTCTTTTGGCATAAAGATTACAAATTTGCACAATTTAGTGGAATCATAGAATCATAGACTTTAAAGATCATCTGATTCCAACCCTGCCATGGACAGGGACACCTCCCACTGGATCAGGCTGCCCAAGCCCCATCCAACCTGGCCTTGAACACCTCCAGGGATGGGGCAGCCACAGCTTCCCTGGGCAACCTGGGCCAGGGCCTGAGCATTCTCATCATGAAGAAATTCCTCCTTCTGTCTGGTCTAAATCTGCCCTTTGTACTATCACTACAAGCTTTTGTGAACAGCCCCTCCCCAGATATCTTGTAGCCCCTTTCTGTTACTGGAAGGTCACTATAAGGTCTCCTTGGAGCCTTTTCTTCTCCAGGCTGAACTACCCCAACTCTCTCAGCCTGTCTCTATTCAATTTGAAGCTTGTACAAGGTACTTGGGGCTTTTTCTTTCCAAAATGAAGCTTTTAAAAGTAGCATTCGTCACAGCATACACAGATCTATGTAATATTGGCTGATGCCCTGATACTTTTTGAGAGCTACATAGCACAGCGGAGTACATGCTACCTGAAAGGAGTAGTTATTCACTGACATTCAACTGCTTCATTATATCATTTCTATGAAAAAAGCTTATTGGATCTTTTCGTACTTCTAATTTAGGCTTGAATTAGAGATAAGCTAAGTTCTCTGTAATATAAAATGTATAAGCATAGGAGAAAGAAGCAGTCTAATGCTGTTGGCACTGGTGAATTCCAGTCCTGAACAGCACAAATTGTATATACATGAAAAAATCTACCTTGTATTTTTACCTTGTGCATTCTTCCCCTTCTTGAGACTATGAGTCATACTTCTTAATGACAGTCACTCATCTGAAAGCAGTAATAGGGTAGGATAGGCAGCAAAGAACCTGGAGGAAGAAAATGTATTGCAGATGAAACAACCAAACAGCCAGAGCAATTGTGCTGCGATGTGAGGAGTGTGCAAAGCAGTTTCCTCACTACAGAGACCTGGAAGCACCATGTAAAGCTGTGCTGTGCATTCACACATGTTCTAGGAACAAAGAGTGGAGTAACCAGCCCCCCTTACGGTGTTGGGGAAAAATCAGATAAGGAGAGTTTAAAATAGATGCTATTCCTTTCTATGTTCCAATGGCTGACCTCTATTTATGTCATAAAATATCAGGATGAGTTTTTGAAAGTAGTGTTAGATGTAATTTCCATTCCTTCATTTTAGCAACCAATGCATATAGGAAATCAAGATGTGTTTGTCAAGATTTTAAAAACATTTTTATAATAATAAAAGTAATTATAATTATAAATATGAATGTTATTTAAAAAAAATCACAGGAGCAGACTTATCTTTTGCTGCCAGATTTATTCTATAAATGATAAAACGTGGGTCTAGCCTCATAAATATTTTCATTTCACAGAAAACATTGATCAACCCCCCTTTTTCTTAGGACATGCAACAGCAAAACAAGATATATCTCCAAGGAGGGAATTGCTTCATATCCCAACCTGTCATTGAAAAAAACAAACTTGGTGCTAGCATGACTGATTTTTGAGCCCTAAATTTGGGATAAAAAAGGAAATACTGAAATCAAACATGGAAAATTATTTCTAAGGAGTATTCAGCTTTCAAACACCATAGCTTGCTGGAAGAGAGAAAACACCACAAGAAGTGCTGTAGATGGAGAGCGGGTGATCATCCCAAACTACCTGTCATCTAATCTCTTATTTGAAATCACAGTGAGGGAAAGAATAACTTGTTATATCCATGCAGTTATACTATTAGTATCATGTCAGTACCTGTCTGTCAGAAGCTGTCCTGGAAAACTGGCATTTGAAAAAAACAGCAAAGCAAGTGAAAGACAAACAAGCTGCAGAGCAGTGGATTGCTTTCCAGAGACTTCTTATTGCGAGAAAAAAACCCCAAACAAACAACTAAACCAGAAACCCAAAGTAAATATTTGATTTTTTTGCCAGCAATCGTAACATATAAACACTGGATGGGCACCAAAGTATTTCCAGCAAGGAAAATTAATTCTGTCTACTGAGATGGAAGCTTACTTTGAGCTCGTTGGATTGAGTGGGTAGTTTCAGCCTACAAGGAAGTCCTCAAACTGCCCTGAAGGGATGTTGCAATCTTCAGACAGCAAGGCCTGGCACTGGATGGCAGAATCTTATAATTAGTTAAGTGTCATTTGTTATTTAACCACCTCTGAGAGCAAACCTAGACCTCCTTGATGAGAGCAGTGCAGCAAGTCTCTCTGATCTTCAGTTGTGCAGTAGGTCACAAATCTCTGCTACTCATTTCAGCCACAAGCATTTATCACTGAGTAGCTTTTCCCACATATTCCTTCAAGGGGCAAAAAACTTTTATGGGGGGTAAAATTGCTCGCAAGCAAGCACAATGCTATGCCTCAAATACCTCACTAGGGGTTCAGAGGCCAAATTTAAGTTTGGTGAGAACTCTCTATGATGAACACTCAAATTAATTTGGTAGCATTTGGTAGGTGGGAACCTATGGTTTTCTGACTTTCACTGTCTGGCTTTATACCTGTTGCATCTTTGCCTGTCAGTAAATTCTGCTACTCCAGATTACAAAGCCCTTCATGCCTTCAGTGATGTGCCAAAGTCACACAAGCAAATGACAGACGACCAGAAACTGAAATCTAATTTTCTCCTGTGCCAGCTGCAGACACTCAGCTGTTTGAGTGGATGTTTACTTTTTCTCTTTCCATTTTGACCATGGAAAAGGTAGGTGAAGTTACAAATCACGTAGAGGGTTCTTTTACATTAAATCAAACATTTCTGTAGATGCCTCTTGAAAGACGAGGCCCATAATTAAAATGTATTCAAAAGACCCTCCTACAGCAGGCATTCAATTAAAAGCAAAAGCAGAGGACAGTGCACTCAGCTAGAGGGGAGAGTAGTGGAAATAAAATCTCTGATGACTGAGGAGGAGAGAATAGGGATCAAAAAGCAATGAAAAAGCCCTAAACGATTGCTGCAGAAGATTCAGTGGAGTTCTCTCAATACAGACAAGTATTGCCTGATGCAGCAGGAGCTCTATTATCTTCACTTATTCATCTATTAATAAATGATGCAGCAGTATGTACAATGCAATGGGCATTTTTAGATTGCAGCTGCAGTATTTATCAAGTGCTTAGAAGCCTCACGTGGCTTTTGCAATCTCATCTAGTTATGACCTTTCTAAGTAGTCGACTAAAAATTCATTGAAGAGCAGCTAACATGGCTGAAATAATAGTATTGACAGTTATGTGTAATACTAATTTATTAAAATTGTTTTGCTACATGGCAGAATTTCTCTGTCTGGATGCTGACAAGCTATATAAGCAGCTTGCGAGACTAAAATCAAAGCTGCCTCTCACAGCTTTCTTGTTCTAGCAGCTTGCTGCTCCTAAAACAGGGAAATTTCTTTCCTTCTTTTACTTTCTCTGCTATGTCAGCAACCACTAGATCCTCTGCACAATCAGTACAACTTGCTACACTGGTGAAAAAATACCTGACCTGGCAAGATTGAATCATTGGGTTAAGAAAGTGAATCAGCTTCAAGCAAAAGTTCAGAGGTTTTGTAGTACCCCTTGCAGGTGCAGATAAGGCTGTTAATTTTTTGCTTCTGTTTCTTTTTCAAAACACAGTTGGAACTCCAGAGTGTGGCATTAATGCATCTAAGAAGCGCTAAATGCAACATTAAATGATTTTGTATCAGAATCATAGAATCACCAGGTTGGAAGACACCCATGGTATCATCGAGTCCAACCATTCCTATCAAACACTAAACCATGCCCCTCAGCGCCTCGTCCACCATTCCTTAAACCCCTCCAGGGAAAGTGGTTCAACCACCTCCCTGGGTAGCCTGTTCCAGTGCCCAATGACCCTTTCTGAGAATATTTTTTCCCTAATGTTCACTTTTCCTCCAGGGAAAGTGGTTCAACCACCTCCCTGGGTAGCCTGTTGCCCTTTTCTGTGAATATTTTTTTCCTAATGTTCAGCCTAAACAATAGTAGTTACAGTTATTCATCAAAGATGTACAGAATATTGTTTCTCCTTAATACTTATAACCTAAATACTACTAAGATAATGCAACATGGACAGCACAAGCGACTTACAGTCTTTATTGGTCTTAGTAGCTGAGGTCAACGTAATCAGGCCTGAGAACTCTTTAATGAGAGAAGTCAAAATTGCAACAGGTAGTTTGGTGTTGCAAGGCAGAGATCCATCTGATCTGTGAGCAAGTGCATGTTTATTCACCTTAGCTACCATTCCCTTACATCCTTCTGTCCCCATGAGGGTGACTACAGTGTATTATTGGTTAAAGGTAGCTGTCCATAAAGCTATTGCTAACATATTATTGGTTACACTACCGCATGTGCTAAGAAATCAAGTTATGCTAAAGTTAGCTATGTTGACATTTCAGTTCCCTTGTTTTCCTTCAGCTGCTAACCGTTCCCACCAAACTAGCTGGTGTTTATATTTTCGGCTTTCTGCTTCAAGGTCTTGCCAGCTGCTCAGCACCAAGCAGTCTCATGGCATCCAGGCTGCCTTCTCTGTAAAATCTTCCCAGTTTGGTTTCTTCTTCCTTACTCCTTGATTTTTTTATGTCACATGTTTTTATCTCTCCCAAAAGGGGGATCTCAGCTATTCCTGATACTCCTTATTTTGTACTTGCTTTTAGTAGCTCAACTTCTTGTGTATTGGGTAAGCTGTACCTGCAGTCCCTTTTGCTTACCTCGCTCTTTATCTTGCAACTCTTTGTTTTCTGGATGTGTCTCGTGCAGCAACATTGATCTTTCCTCCTTTGGTTGTTACATTACCCACATAAATTTTGGAAGTGTTTATACTTTGTGTCTGGCTATGCCGTAATGTTTACAAAATCCCTGCACACTGTTATTGGTTTTACGGGTTTAGTATGCTAATATTTGGCTTCAAGGCAAAGTAGGATTAATTATATCCTGGCTGATGAACTTTTAATTTATACGTGGCCTCTGCTTTGGCTATATGCAGCATAGTGTTTGGAAATTATTGCGCAGAAACCCATCCATGCAGAATAATGCCACTTTATTCTAAAAAGGGTTATGAATAGTCACTAAATATTCTTTGACAAATACTATCTGGTGCTCATCAGAACCCTGTGTTCTGGCTGATACTGTTAACTACAGGATAGGGTTCTGCAGACTGTGGTTACAGAAATTATGTGGATATACTGTGGACCACAGTAGTGGACAGATTCAGTTTTAGTATCTGTCTCTTTAGGAACTCAATTGCACTAATATAGATAATTGGATAATACGGCATAATAATGTAGATACTGAATAATATTAGATTTTCTATAATATAATGATCAAATTCTGCTACATTTATTGACTGAAGTAAGGCTCATTACCTTTATCTTAGTTTTCAGATCTGGTGTTTTACAGTTAAGTCACCAAAGAGAAAAATTAGGGGATTACATCAAAGACTCATTTCTTTTAAAAATAAAAATAAGAATGTCCAGCATTCATGATTCTGAAACCTATCTTGGAAGGAAATAGAAAGATCTCCATACCTCCATCTGTCTTATTTTGGTTCCTTCAGTTACTGGAACTCACCATGGAAGTGTGTTGGGTGCCCATCTGTCATTCTCCATCCTGTCAATTGGTCTTTGAAACACAACAAAAGTAGATGCAAGGGAAAATTATCCATCAGTATAGAGGTCTTCCCTCTTTTAACTGTACTTTCCTTTGGAAACCTTTTCAGCTAACAGTTAAGTGAATTATAAGCCTTATGGAATGGTTCATTGTGATAACCAATGCATAAAGTACCTCAGACAACACTTCAGCTCTTCAGAGGTAACCTTAGTGAAAAGCTTTTGCCAATATAAGTTGTTGCCTTTGGATATATGTCTTCCTATTTCAACATTAATTAGATAAAGAATAAATAAAATTTGTTTAATGTGTTTTAGAGCAGCAAAAATAGCTGTGTGGATTGAAGTGAATCATGGAGTAAAGCCTACTGAAAACCATCATGCAGATACATGAAACCTTGACTACATCTGTCCAGCTGTAGCTGGCTAGATTGATCCTGTAATTGGTCTCAGATAATTAACAGAATAGATTGTTGATTTAACAGTTTCCATATTCATGATATTTCTAACACACTTGAAGACCAGGGGGTGATGGAAAACCCATTGTCAACTGCTAATTGGCCTTGGATACAGAGAACATCAAGGAGATTGGCCCAGTTACGTGATTAGCAAGGCTACTCGTGGCACATGCTGACAGTCTGATAGAGAAATGAACAAACTGTGAAAACAAAAACACCTCTAAGGGAAACAGATCCATGGGCATCCAGCACCGTCACATCTGAAAAAGTAGGACTACTGCAGCGCCAAGTTATAGCCCAAAGAAATGCAAGTTTCCAAACTTAGGCACAAACAAAAGTGAAATATGACATCATTGTGACATGTACTCAGCTGTGGTGGGAGACCAAGTACAGGGTTTTCTTATTTATAATAGTTTAAGGAACTGGTAGGAGAGCTTTGCAAGTGTCTATTATTTGTAAAGTGTGTAAATTTGTAAAGTGTGTGAATTATTTGTAAATCAGTTCAATTATAGCTGGTAAAGTAAATACAATCAGAAGTAATTTATTAGTTAATAGGGTCAAAAATCTGATAGTTGGAGAAGGCAAGGCAGCAGGTAGAGAAAGAAGCCTTGGTAAGGGGGACATAACTGAAGTAACAAAAATTGTCATAGAATGCCCCAAGTTGGAATTGATGCATCCTTTCTTTACTACCATGATCCAAATTCTTCATTGAAGCAAATGAGAAAAAGAAGAAAAACAATAAAAGGAAACTAGTACTGCTCACTGTGCAGGAGCACTAAAGATTCCTGCTTTCCCAAGTATATTGATACACTGTTAAAATTGAGATTTACAGGCTAGTGAGATCTACGGACTCACCAAGCTTTCATTTTCTTCTTATGGTGCACACAAAGGGGTGAGATGAAGGTTTTCCTCTTCTTCAGAGAAAATCTCTTATTCCTTTCATGGATTTGGTAGTCATTTTAAAGATATTTATGGGAAATAAACAAACAAGTGAAAGATTACTATATGTAGTACATGTATACACAACTTACTGTAACTTCTGAAACACATCATTGCCTCTTGAGTCGTTGAACTTCAAGGCAAAAAGAAGAAGGGGGGGAAGGAAAATGAGAAAAAAAGAAATACACAGTCTGTTTTAAGATATTAGGATGGAGTAACTCGAACAGCCCCTGGCTATAAAAAAACCCACAGGTTTTACAATGCTGTTACAGTCCTGCCACTTCTGTAGAAAATGTGCTTCTCTGTCCCAACCACTCAGAAGGTGCTCAGCACATTGATAAAGTAGCTATAAAGCAGCAGTAAATTGCAGCTGCCCAGGCCTCTGGGGAGTACTTATGCAGTCAGTTTGTTACCCTTTATCAATTACTTCTGCAGCCAAGCAAAATGAGCACAGTGATGCTACAGTAGCAGCACTTACCTACGCTGCTTACCGTAAAAACAGGAAGAAATCTCCTGATTGTGAGAAGCTTCGAAGTCCTCTGTGATTAAAAAGCAAAAGGCCTTTGTTGGGAGTGGAAGATACGTGAGTGTTGCATGTAAATAACTGTACAGGTGACCCATGCAGCGATGGCACAGGTCGTGCAGCCAGCCCACAGCCAGGAGCTGGTTCCTGGGGTCTCATTGCTGGGCTTGGAAATGGATTTTTCAGCCACAGCACCAAAAGAAAACACATACTATTGGTGTTAGGAAAAGGAAAATTAGGTATGCAATGGTTGTTTTGCCAGTGATACCATGGGAGAATCAGGAGCACAGGCTTTGCCACTGTGACAGATGATTCTCTTGCTCTTGCAGGATAAATAACAAAATATTTTGTCAGATTAGGCTCACATAAACATATTTCTAACTGTACACAGAGACATGAGGTCTTGTTTAATTACCATTTGTGCTCTAATTGGCAGTTTACAAGATACAAAAAAATATAGTGGCCACTGGAGGGCTGAAACTCATTTTAAGATGATAATCCCAGCCTGTGGACTGTGCTTGGCCACCAAGCAAGGATGGCATGCAAGTGTCATTCCACAGCTAATAGTGAATATTTGAGGATCTAGATTCGACCATTCTGGCTTGTGAACTGTAATTACGAGGTGGATATTCAGTTGCCCTGAAATTTAATTTACATATTCATCTTTTTTATCTACCTCTTCCTAAAGAATACTGATAGAGGAAAGATCTTCTCCTGATAGGCAGGATTTGTTCAGTAAACTTGTATAGTGCCAGTCTCAAGACTGCACTTTCTTTTTCTTCTATTTTCTTTCTGTTCATATTCAAACTTTAATCATGAGTGCAATGGTCAATTGTTAAATAATTTTTATTCATGCCCTTTTATAAATATATGCTTATATGTAAAAATAGAGATATAAACCTGCATCTATAACATTAATTAAACTATTTTCTATTGATATATATTTGTAACATTTATATATATACACACACGTCAAGAGAGAAAAAGAGGTATTCAAGACTCATAGAATCAGAAATTCATAGAATGGTTTGGGTCAATAAGAAACTTAAAGCCCAACCAGTTCCATCTCCTGCCATGGGTAGAGACACTTCCCACTGGATTAAGTTGCTCAAAGCCCCATCCAACCTGGCCTTGAAGTCCTTGAGTCCTCTCTGTGTACCATTGAGGTATTTCTGGGCTACAGAAGGTCACAAGGTTTTGGCAGCCAACCAGTCCCAGGGAGTTTTGCATTCATCTGGGGTACAGGCATGGTAAATGCCAGGACTTGGGGTCATTGCCATCCTCTCTCTGTTTCCTTTTCATGTTATTAAACAGTACAGTTATTCGTCTTCTCAGCCTTTCGTTTGTGCCCGCAGCCTAGAATGAAAGTCAGGAAAAATTAATCAAATTACATGTTTAACAGACTCCTATACTCCTTATTCCAATTATAAACTAATTGGCCAGATACTTCTTTAAAGAGCAAGATCAAAGATGCTGAGTGCTGCGCTAATGAAATCCATTTAATCAGCCCAATTGATAAAGAGCCAAGTTGTTCATTACCACACCAATCACACACTTGCACCCCCCCCCAAACCAACCTATCCAGAGAAACAAGCAGGAAAAGACCCCAAACCAGAATTTGGCTATATGCAGTATCTCAAAGGATTGATCTGATAGGGATCTTTCTGAAAAAAATAAACAACAAACAAATCCATCAATAGCAAAATGTCAGCTGTTCAACAACAAAGAAAGTTGTCAAATAAGGAAAAAGAGAAAAGGTCTTCAGGAACGAGTGTATTTGGATGCCCACACTATATGCATGGTGTGGCATATATTTTAGATCAAAGGAAGGAACCTCATTCTCATTGTCCTTGCTTAGTAAGCTGAGGTCCTTCTGGCCTGTAAAACTTACCCCAGTGAAGACTCTTCATTTGACTATAAACATACGTTGCAGGTCGATCCTGTCCTTAAGCTCATTATTAGTGGAGGGGAGGAGATTGCAGAGGACCTCTCTTCTTTATAATCACTAAATAAATCACTCTCTTCTTTATATCACTAAATTTCAAAAGTAACATTTATTAGTTCTAAGGCAATTGCCACTTGAAATATTTGTCAGCTACATCTTCACTGTGGCATAGCCTGTTTCTCTTGAATTCAGGAAGTAACACAAAGTGGAAGGCAGTTTCCTTGTCCAGCTCCTGATACTGAATAAACTATTCCTGGTCTCAGTTTTCTGTATTGTAGTATATATACAATCTTTTTTGGTTGTTCTTCATTCTACTTTAGATATATTTTTCATGGTTGTCTAAAATAAAAACCTGCTTCTAATATGCATTTTCACAAAACAAAGTTCCTTTATTTAAAATGTCATCAGTAGTACATTCATAGAATCATAGAATGATTTGGGTTGGAAGGGACCTTAAAGATCGTCTAGTTCCAACCCCCCCTGCCATGGGCAGGGACACCTCCCACTGGATCAAGCTGCCCAAGGCCCATCCAACCTGGCCTTGAACACGTCCAGGGATGGAGCAGCCACAGCTTCCCTGAGCAACCTGGGCCAGGGCCTTACCACTCCCATAGTGAAGAAATTCTTCCTTACATTTAGTCTAAATCTGCCTCTCTCCATTGCCCCTCATCCTGTCACTCCAAGCCTTTGTGAGCAGCCCCTCCCCAGCTTTCTTGTAGTCCCTTCAGGTACTAAAGGTCGCTATCAATTCTCCTGAGAGTCTTCTCTTCTCCAAGCTGAACAAGCTCAATTCTATCAGCCTGTCCTTGTATAGGAGGTACTCCAATTGCATCTGGTTCTACATAAATATATATTAGAAAATATTATATAGCTACAAATTACAGTAATATTAGTATAAATGATTCTTTACCATGTATTTGTTTGTCATATATCATGAAGTTCCTTATTGCTATAAGTTTCAACAAACTAAATTACAGAAAAAGTCTTGCTTTGCTAATTGTTTTGTTTCACTATCAAATTGGAATTGTATAATTTCCTACAGAACATGTATGTGAAATGTTACCTTGAAATGCGTTACTAAATCAAAGTTGATGCATAATTAAAGCAAGCATGATCAACTGCTGCCACATAACTAAGACTATTGCATTCTTTCCCAGAAAGAAAATAAAAAATATGTCACACATTGCTTATTCTTGAAAATGAAAAATTTATTACACTCAGTCTTCCCTTGTAATAAGTTTTGGAGCAAATAACTTTATTTTCATCACAATTTTCTAGTATTCTTCAGTGGGAATGCTGGAAATGGATGTTCCTTGTTTATTTCCAATAACAGCAATAGAAATACCTTGAGACATTTTTGCTGGTCCTGTTTGTTGGTGCAGTACTGCTTGGGGTTAAAATGTCCCTGCTAGATTTTGCCCTGTTCAAGTCAACTTCAGGTGGATAGATAAAGTAACAAGATTACATAAAAAAAATTGTTTCTGGCTTAAGCAACTGCCCTGCCTTGCAATTTGAGAGTTAAAACTGTTAGAAAATTATGTTTTTTCACTCTCACACACTGAAATCTTGTACCTTTCACCATCTGTTAGGTAATTATTTTATGTTACATTAATTATACAAATAAATTACATTAAAATGAATGCTTGCACCCTCCTCCAAAATGTTTGGATACATTTCTCTGGGTTTTTTTAATCCCATGAAATTTAATTAGGATATTCAATCCTGAGGATTTCACCTTTCAATTTAAAAAGTATAAGCTACAAGTAGTGCCGTATTCACTGACAAAATTGCATACTGAATTGTGGTTTTCTGCTGAGACCACTTCTTAGGACAGTTCAGTGAGGAATTAGAACAGCAGTTTTTCAGGTCTGTGGTGCTCAGGGTTTGATTATGCTTCTGGGAAAGTGAAATATTACTCTGTGAATGCTCCTCTGGTCATCATACATGTAGAAGTGTCACATGTTCAGATTGAAAAGGCAGTTTTCAGCAAGAAATGTGAACATGTAGGAGATTCCAAAAGCCAAATGAAGACAGTTCTCGTACTGTTGCTTGCAAACAATTCTGCAGTAACTACTCAAGTACAAAATTAGAACTGGAAAAAAAAAACCTGTCAGGTAACAAACAAATGCTTAAATCCTGTAAGAGTTAATGCTATTTTCCTTGAGTTAAATAATTGTCTTCTGCCTGCATTCAGAGCAGCCAAGTTAAAGAAAAATAGCACTTACCCTTAGGGGACAAGAACAGCTTGTGTTTACACTTAATGAAAACTTTGATCTTGACTGATGGACTTCAACCTGACCTAAAATACAAAATTAAAATGATTAAAAAATGGTCAGAGCAGTAATTTCTCCAAGCCAGAAAAACTCTGACTGGAACTCCTAAACCAGCCTTGGACTGATGTTCTCCAGGGCTTGAAATCAAAGGAAAAATATACGCCAAAGGGGCTGGATTTTAAATGGATTGCAAGACAGACAGCCTACCTCTCTTAAAGCCACACAGATGTGAAGGAGCTCTCCTTTCTCTCTGGGTAGAACCCCGTGGTGTTTCTGACACACATAATTTCATGATTGCTTCAATATGCAAGATCTTATCTTTACTGCATATGTGTAGCATGAGTGCTTCTTTGCAGTGGGGACTACCTGAGGCAATTCTCTGAGCTTTGACTTTGTAGAGGATTTATGCTCAAGCCCTAATTTACCTGAAATGCAAGTCCTTCACCTTGCTTTCCTTGGAAACCACAATGGTCATAACTTTCACATCTGTACATCTCAAAACAAACAAGCAGCTTGGAATGTACAGAGCAGAAATGCTGTGTTCATGGCTTTAACTCTATTGAACACATAGCTGCTGCAGTACTTGGCTATTCAATAGCTCTAAAACATTTCTAATGCTTTAATGAACTGCATGGAACAGAAAGATAGTTACATGACATCAGCAGATTTTCTGCACTTTCTGCTTTCTGTTTTTCCACTAATTTTGGTGTCAAACTTCATATGAACATAGCCTTCCTCTCAAAGAAGCAACTGTTTGTCCTTTCATCCGCTTCTGCATTTGATCCCATATAGCTGACAGGCCCACAAAAGTTGAGCCTGAGGTAAAGGATATGTCTGACTTTATTTATTACTGAATTTCTCTTTTCTTGTTACTTCACAGTGAGATTTCTCTTACAGGTAAATAAACATTTGAAGTGATCTGGAGAAATAAGACTTTAATAGATGAAGATGAAACACATGAAAAAAAAGTAACAAATTGTAGTGACACCTAAGTGTAAGGTAAGTTACACCATGAGACAGCAGAAAGAGTTCCCCAACCGCACCATCCATTCACCATTATCAGCCTCTCTGTATATGCAGAACTATTCACAAATGGAAGAAAGAGTAAGTGAGGATAAATGAAATGTCTCTAAACCAGTACAGTGTGCTGGAGCTCTAGAAATAACACACATTGGGGACCACATATTTAATACTAAAATTCTAAAATACGAAAGAAATCTAACTTAAAGTTTATATTTATCATCTTAGAATCAGACTTCTCCAGTTCTTCTCATATGCTTTATTGATTTTTTTCCTCCATTAAAATAATGAATAAGACTGAATAGGCAAATTCCAAAATATTCCTACCACTTTGAAGTCAATGTATATATTGTTGACATGGATTGAAAGCATGGTTTTCTTAAGATGCTGCAATATGATATTGTTAAAGGTTTTATCATGCCTAGGAACACTTTATACTTAATTTTTAATGTTTAATTATTATTTATAGAATAGAAATAAAACTTCAACATGAAGATGTGCAATAAAGTATCATGAGAAATCATGTAACAGATTGAAACCTGAAAGCAGAGAGGAATTTATTTATTTTACTGTGGTGTTTTATAAAACATTGCCCAAATATGACACATTAAGCTTTGTCAGAAACCCATTTGCAAGCTGATTTTGTCTGGAGATTTACAGTGTTCATCTCTTCTGGTGTTCAGTGGTTATGATAGAAAGCAGAATAAATACATTCTAAGTAATTCTATAGCTCAGGTGAATTGCCTGCCCTCCACCTGTGATAAATAAAGAAAAGACTCAGTTATATTTTAATATAGAAGTGTCACACCTAATGTATATGCATTTATGTAGATAACATATGGACAGATCTGTACATAGACACAAACACCTGCACAACAAGATGGGACAGACCTATCTGTATGGATTATATTAAATCCTGTAGTAATACTTACACACCATTATTCTGCCTCCAACATCTCCCACGGGCCTTCCAGTCCCTCCTCTTCTTTAAAAAGTCACTGCTGCTTTTTCGTTAATGTGTTTTTAAAAGAAACCTGTCAAAAAAGATCCTTCCCTATTCTCCTATGTCAAGAATATTTGAAACGAAACCCTTTTGGTTTTAAGGGTTACAAGAACAGTGATGACCATCAGATGTAAAACACATTAAAGGTGCAAGGATACATGACCTTATTTTAAATATAATAAAGAGCTGGAAAAACTTGCCTGGAGCTTGGTGTTTAAGTTTGGAAAATACAAATAAGGGCATGCTGGTCCAGATAAAGTGAACCCCTGTGTATGGTAGCTGAGAAACATTATATGAAGTCTAATAAATTATGACACTATTTAGTCTGTTTTCTCAACTCTTAGAATATCGCCTGAGATCAGTCTCTGTAAATAAAACTGTGTGGGTGAGCACAGCTTTGTCCAGTGCTGGTCTCTTCTAGAACCAGTAGTGTCTTGCCATGGGGATGCCCCCTGGTCTGTTCTTGCAGAGCCCACTTTGCTCTTTCTTAGTGGAGGACTCTACTTTGTCACATCAATTTATCTCAGTCATGAATTCAGGCAATCTATATTTCACACGAGGACGATGACAAAAAGCTGTTATTTGAATCAGTTTTATTATCCATTTGAACAAGCATTTCTTTTGAAAAGAGAGTTTTCTCAGTGCATGGGTGGATTTAGTCTACAGTAAAGTGAAATCGAAAGTTTATCTTCTACTCAGGATCCTGGATTTGGAAGGGAATGGAGAGTTTCTTGATGTCAATTTTTACGGACATCAAGCAGCTGCTGCTCCCTGCCATCTGCCTCCTAAAGAGTGCTGTTTCTAGTAATATCATGTGTACAGCCTTTGTAAAGACTCAGGCAAGACATCAACATTTGCCTTGATTTTAAAGCAAAAACAGCTATGTAAGGAATTACCTTTTTCTTTACTTAGACTATACAGTTATTCTGCCCTGTAACTGCAGTAGCTCCAAGTAGATGATTTTAAAATATTAAAACTTTCATATAAAAATGGTATCTCAAAATAAATGTGAGGTATTTTTAATCTTTTAGGCATCAAATGGAAGAAGTACAAATGTTATACTGTATTCATCACAGAATCAAGGTAGATAAGACTGATAAATGGCCAAAAATAATTCTTTGAGCAATACTGATAACTGAATATGACAATAGCTCACAGTTGTCATGGAAGAACATGATTGTCATGATTTTGGACTGCAACAAAGTCCTGCTCTTACAGCTATGGAATCATGGAATCATTGAATAGTTTGGGTTGGAATGGACCTTAAAGATCATCCAGTTCCAAACTCCCTGCCATAGGCAGGGACACCCCCCATCAGACCAAGCTGCTCAGAGACCATCCAACCTGGCCTTGAATGTCTCCAGAGATTCCTGGAGACACAGCTTCCCTGGGCCAGTGCCTCACCACTCCCATCATGAAGAAATGGGAGATGCTCCAGCCCTCTGATCATCCTTGTAGCCTCCTCTGGACCAGTTCCAACAGCTCCACATGCTTCTTAAGTTGAGGATTCCAGAACCAGACACAGAACTCTAGATGAGGTCTCACAAGAGTTGGATAGAGGCACAGAATCACCTCCCTCGACCTGCTGACCATGCTTCTTTTGATGCCAGGTTTAACCTGCAAATATTTTAAGACTCTAACAAGAACAAGGTGGCGTTTTTTGTTTCCATCCAACTATGGAAAACATCCCTGTTAGAGATGTAGAAAATGTGTGTGTCAGAAATTAAACTGTTCATGCAAAAGACATACATTTGCCACACTCATAGTTGAATATATTACAGAACATTTGTTTAAAAAATTATTTGCCTGTCATTTAATATAATGTAGTTACTCTTGGATAAACTAATTTCAAGTGGGATTATTTTAGGCTTTTACTCTACTCTCTCAGCATTCTCTGGGTGTTGAAGCAGTCAGGAAGTCAATGACTGTGCTAATATAAATACTGCCTTGCATTGTAAGTTCTGTATCCATGGGAGACTTATTTCAAGGCAGCGTTTCAAATGACCTGCTATACATTATTCTGTCTGCCCTGAGCATCACTTGAAGGATGTTTTCCAGTGAAATGTTATGCTCTGACTGAAACTCTTTCTCCATGCTTTCTAAAACTGAACCAAGGACACGGCTTGCAATAATGTGCCAGTAAGGTCAGATTTTTGAATGGGACAAGGGTTAAATTGACTGATTGGAGTTCTTCCAGCACAATCTGCTATTTTCTCACTCCTGCATGACACACCAGGTGGCGAGACTTACGTTCACCTTTTGTATTGCATCTTGTAACTAGGGAAGAAGGCTTTATTTTTAACTGTGCACTGCAACAATATGTCAGCTGCGCAGCCTGGTCAGTAACTCACTGAGACACATAAGGCTCAAATATACATCATTTATTTCTCGACTGCCTTGTTTATGCATGTGTTTATAGGCATGTGCAGATATTTCTGCCTCCTGTTTATTGGAGTAGCCTGTCAGAATTTAATCAGAGCTTCTTCTTTAAAAGCAATCACTCCTGCGTCCAATACTAGCCAGGGACAAAAGAAACCATTTGTAGCCTAGAAATGCTGAAATTCAGTTTGAGTTGCTAGGTTTATTTCTGATAAGAGCCGAGATTTGGTTTTATGAGTTTCAAGATTAATCTCCTCTTAACCTTTTTATAAAGTCTCAGATGGGATTTATGATGTGCTCAATGTGCTTCTATTTTTGTGCTATGTAAATCATAATTCTGAAAAAAAAATGTGTTGTCAATGGATATGCTTATCTTACAACATTTCTTTCCTACAATTAGTGAAAGTCATTAATAGCTAATACCTGCTGTCAAAATAAATTAAGGCTGGGAATAAGAAGCTATTTTTTTTCAGTTAGGCCTTGACTAGTTATTCTAAAATGTTTGTGAGTACTTTTTACAAAGTGTAGCAAGCCCATCCAACCTGGCCTTGAACACCTTCAGGGATGGAGCAGCCACAGCTTCCCTGGACAACCTGGGCCAGGGTCTCCCCACCCTCATCCTGAAGAAATTCTTCCTCCTGTCTAGTCTAAATCTACCCCTCTCCAGTTTATACCCATTGCACCTCATCCTATCACCACAAGAATTTGTGAACAGTCCCTCCCCAGCTTTTCAGGCACTGGAAACTCACTCTAAGGCCTCCTTGGAGCCTTCTCTTCTCCAGGCTGAACACCTCCAACTCTCTCAGTCTGTCCTCATATTGGAGGTTCTCCAGCCCCCTGATCATCTTTGTAGCCTCCTCTGGATCCGTTCTAATAGCTCCATGTCCTTCTTATGTTGAGGATTCCAGATCTGGACAGAACCCTCCAGATGAGGTCTCTCAAGAGTTGAATAGAGGGGCAGAATCACCTCCGTCGACCTGCTGGTCACGCTGCTTTTGATCACAAACCTCCTCTAAGGCAGAGCCCTAGATGGAGACACAGCCTTTTGGGCTGTGGTTACAGAAACCCCCTGCTGCTTCTGCCAAAGGCCAAGGAACAGGTGGTGGTGTCCTTCGAGAAGCTGGGAGTGAGCAGACTGTACATCTCTCATGAGGTGTTCCAGAAAGTGTTTCTACACTTCCAACAGGATGAACAGGAGATCCACTGGGTCTTCATAGAGACACTGCCGAGAGAAACCCCTATTCTAGGTTTGCAGATTCCCCCAAAAGAGGGTGAGGCAAAGCTTATGCTCAACAGAATGGAGGAAATTATAGTTATCAAAGCCAGTCAATCAATCCCAGCCCTGCTATATCACACTGCAAGCTATGTACCACTGACTCAGAGATTTAGAAAAGCCTAATGGCTGTTAAACTGTTGGATTTTAAAACTCTTTCTCTGGGTGTTATAAATGCCTGTAAATATCCTAATTACAAAACTATTAATGAAATAGGCAAGTTTGTTGCATATCAGCTTATGCAGTGAAATGAATGTGATTATCTAGGAGTGCTGCCGTCAGTCATCAGTAATAAACAGAACAATAATGGGATTTTCTAAACCCCAAATACCTCCCCAGATATCTCCTTTAGATTAAACACCCCAAGCCCTTTTCTTCAACAACTCAACCATATCTTAATTCAATGAATCTCTTTTTGTGTGCTCACTTCTGCTGAAAGAATTCTGGAAAGTAAAGAGAAAATATTTAATGATTTCAAGGTGCAGAAGATGAATAGCTTTATCATTACCTTTTGATTTAATGCACATCTATGAACTATTAAAATGTTGATTTCATTAATATGGAATTAGTAAAAGCTGAGCAAATATCCCTTGCAAGATATTTACTGGAGCAAAAAATGTTGTAGACACTTTACTATTGATATTTATATGGGTTCACTAGGGGTTAGGAATTTATGTCTTCAGTTCAACTGTTTGCCTTCATCTAGTTTAAGTTCTACTGTCTGAGGAGTAACTTCATTAAGAAAAACTTGTGCTAACTGTGGATGGTAAAGAATTTTTTTTACAAAATCTAAGCATTGCATAAGAATAATTTCAAATTTCCACATGGAAAATAAAAATGATTTCTCCTTGTCAGTGATGAGGTCATCTTTATAGGCAAAATGAATCATCCTCTGTGTAGAAAATACCGCACGTCAAAAAACGCACTTTTTCTATTTTATTCCTCTCCATTGTTTTCTCATTTTTTGTCACTTGAGGAGGAAATACATCCAGTTGAATCTAGCATCAGTGACACACAAATCAGCCTTAAAAAATAATCACAATAATTTTCTCTATAAGATTTTTAAATTAAGAACTTTTAAAATCCCTCCCTTTGAGGTTCAAGTCTTGTATCAGAGACAGCTCTGTTATACCACAGTCCTTTCAGTCATGTTGTCTCTGGGCTACCAGCAGAAAGTCTTGGGCATAGACCCAAGGAGATGCAATATGATCAGATCAGGACAATGTCCTTAAAAAGCTGGTCTTTTCCAAACAGTCTCTCCTTCACTGCCTTTGCAGACAATGCTGCCCTTTCCAGTTTCAGCAGTGTCTGTAACCATGTGGTTGGATTAAAAAAAAAAACCTCACAGTGTCAAAACCATTTTGTTTTGATGTGACAAGTGCAAAATCTCAGGATGCTGTGGGATTGCCTTGGCCTGAACTGTTTGGAGAATTTTCTAGTGGTCAGGTGCCACTTGTCTAAACTCTCTTGCCTTAAACTCTGGGAACAATATATTGAGAAATCACGGAACACCATGAGTCCTTGATATCCATAACCATGCATAACCAAGGGTGGGAAGGGTAGTTTTCAGAGGGAAGGATGCTGAGAGAATGTAGAAATACAATTTACAGTGTACTCAAGAAGGAAAGCCCTCTATAAGGAACATTGCATCCCTCCTGCCAAAGAGATTGTGGTGATGGTAAAGACTGACAATCTACCCTATCCCGTTTTTCTAGAGGAAGGCTGAAGCATCAACCTTAGGTATGAGAAAAGTATGAGAATAACAACAACAACAACAAAATATTTTTAAAAAAAATAGGAGGGTGTTTTATATAATTACTTTCACTGTGTTACTAACAAGACTTTTATGTGCTGATTAGATCACTTGGACTATTAAAACATTTAGACTATTAAAACATGATTAGAATGTCAAAACATTAATCAGAGTAACCATGTTTTCACTCCATAGTGTATGTGTGTGGTGTGTTCCTTTTGCCTGTAACAAGAGTTTGAGCCTAAGAGGATTCTACTTCACCACGTACTTGGGACAAAGTTGCTCTCTACAACTACCTGAAAGGAGTTTGTGGAGAGGAGGGTGCTGGGCTCTTCTCCCAAGTGACAGGGGACAGGATTAGAGGGAATGGCCTCAAGCTCCACCAGGGGAAGTTTAGGTTGAACGTTAGCAAAAAAATTTCACAGAAAGTGTCATTGGGCACTGGAACAGGCTGCCCAGTGAGGAGGTTGAGTCACCTTCCCTGGAGGTGTTTAAGGGATGGGTGGATAAGGTGCTGAGGGACATGGCTTAGTGTTTGATAGGAATGGTTGGACTCGATGATCCAGTAGGGTCTTTTCCAACCTGATGATTCTATGAAAAGAACAGGGCTACTACTATCCACGTTTCTGTGTTTGCGTAAGTCACAAACCCATTTTTCCCAAGGATCAACATCTGCATGGGCCTGTGAAGGTCCAAGGCAGTTACCAGACCAAAGCCGCAGCATATCTCCAAGGGAGTTACAAGTCTCCATCTTTCATTAGGTCAGTTTTCAGTGGTTATTGCCTTTACAAGCAATGTTACAGGGAAAGCTGGGACACAACCCAGCTCAGACTAATCTCTACTTCTGCCTGATCAAAATGCTGGGGAAAGGGAGAGATTGTGGAATTCCACTCCCAAGATATTCTAGACCTGTGAAATTTCAGTGTGACACCTCATTTCAAGGCAGAGTCTACTTCTGATATTTCTAACTCACAGAAAAATACATCTCTTATAAAGCTCTCCCATATATATTGGTGAGCAACCGGCACCTTTACAATGTTAGATATGCCATAAATATCTCAAGATCATTTATTATGCCATCCTGTTTTCTATATAAGCTGAGGAGGAATAAATAGCATAGAAAAAAGAAGGTAACGCCATGTTCTCTTTAATCTTAAGCAATATTGAGCATAGTAAGGACAACAACCAATTATGAAGAACTGCAGGAAGCACTCATGATACTGAACATCTTGTCAAGTAAGCCACAAATGAAACTGAGGTTAAAAAAATGTAAAGCAACACTCAGGGAAAGAAAAATCCTTATTTTGCCAATTACTGCTACACAGGAAGAGCTAAAACCCCCAAATCAGACATGCATTTGGACTAGGCTAACCAGCTCCAATTTAGCTCTTTGTATGTAACACACTGATGCCAAAAGATCTTTCTGCAAAAAAGCAATGTGTGTCATTTTCCTTGATATGATCCCAACTTGTTTCAGTGCCGTTCCAGCATTTCAGTCAGCTGTGCTGCACCAGTACATTTCCCCCTCTGAAGGGTCAAGCCTCAAGAAATCCTGTTTCAGGCTTAATTTACTATGATTGGCCTTGCTGCAGGGAGCCTTGAGCTACTGCAGCCAGGTTCATAGGGATGTCAGATCCCTTTTTGTTGAGCTGAGACTTGCAGTCATAAATTTGGCAGCTGGAAATTCTGTACTCATTGTCACAAACTTTTGAGCTGAAGAATTTCATTGAGAGAGTCTTGGAATAAAGTCATACAGATTAATGAGAAATCAAAGGGGAATAAAAGGATTATTTTGCTAAAACAAGCATTTCCATGACAAAGTGTTTGGGATTACTATGTTCACAGAAGTCTGAAATTAAACACTGAGAAAAAGTAACCTAGGGTAAAAATTAAAGAAAACAATCAAATATTCAGACACCAGAATGCTCTTTCAGCTTTGAAAGATTGTCAAGACCAGGATTCTATTATTAGAATTATTTTGTTAACATTACTTTTAAAGATTTCTGCCTGAAAGTATCATCTAGATCTTCCATTTTAGGTAGTTGTGATATCGTTTTATCAAGCAGTTAAAATATCATGCATAAAAAAAAATCTTTCAATCATCATCATCATCATGTAAGAGAAGAAAACTCCATAGAGAGCTTGCATGTAGAAATGCATCTATTAACTAACTTTCTGTTCTTACTCAGAAGACTATTTTATTAGATAATATATGGAATTTGGGGAAAGATAATTAATAAAGAATAGGTTTGCAAAGATGTTTTGAAATACTGCCAGCCAGGTGGCTGTTTCAGTGAAATATCACAAAGGAAATGCAGCTAAGTTTTCAGAGGATTTGAGCAATTTACAGTCCTATTAGGAGCCAGTAGAAGGCTGCTCATTCGTGACCATTGTTTCTCAAAACATATGCATGGGAATCACTCATAGGAGTAGATCTATTTGTGCTCAGTAGCCTAAGAATAGAAAGTTTTGTCTTACACTAATCAGAAGTGATACATTCCTGCTGCTTTTTTTAGATGATGCTCTCACCACAGGATTTTCAACTTCTTTTCAGTTACTTCTGAAATACAACACAGATTCCTGGGGAAAAAAAACAACCCCACAAACTTGCAGTAAAACAGACACATTGGTAAAATGTCAGCTAGGAGTAAGGATTCCCGCTCAGGATATTCCGAAGGAAAAACAAACCAAAGCACAAACAAAACCCCCAACCAAAACAAAAAAAACCCAAACCAAACCCATGATTGAATCAAAACTGTAGTTTTCACACTAAGCTTACCTGTATACCAAATGCATTAGAAGACAAAGCTCAAATTGCTTCTTTATACCTGTTATTTAAGTAATAGACACGTGAGTACTACTTAGAAAGGTAGTACCTATAGTGTTAAGGAGGTAATGACAGTCCTGTAATTTTCATTTGTATCTACATTTTGAAATAATGTGATTTTCCAGTGAACCTAAGACTGTGAATCTGTATTAGTTACAAATAAATTCCTTTTCAATTATTCTTACACACAATCTGTTTTCCTATGTTTCTCGTGTATATAAACTAGAGTCCTAAATGTTTTGGTTAAAACACACAAATTTAAATTATAATTCTCAGATTTTTTTTGCATGCCTTATCAAAGTTCTTTACTATTTTTTTCCCCACAGGGTTTAGACTGATTAAAATCACTTGGACTGGAGAATACTTCAAAATATTTTTTAACATACAGTATGTCAGAATTCTTAAACCTTTTCAAGTCTGGACATGATGATAGATTTCATATTTCTG
>WAAB01013377.1:34142-48745 GCA_013389865.1 Piaya cayana | reverse complement strand
AATGCCAGCAGTGGCACCCCAGGTGCATTCTACCCTGAGAAAGGGGAAAGGGAAATGAAAAAAGGAGGCTTATGGATTGGAAACTAAAAAAAACCTAAAACTAAAAGAGATTTGACAATAATAATTAAAAAACTATTAATAAGAAAATAATAAAATATATACAAATACATTACATTGCCCCCCTCACCCTGGGGACTTTGTCACTACACTCTGCACTGCAGGCACTGAGAAGGTTCCAGGCTGGACTTGGCAAGAGGGAGTTTGATTCAGGAATTCNAAAAAAACCCAAACCAAACCCATGATTGAATCAAAACTGTAGTTTTCACACTAAGCTTACCTGTATACCAAATGCATTAGAAGACAAAGCTCAAATTGCTTCTTTATACCTGTTATTTAAGTAATAGACACGTGAGTACTACTTAGAAAGGTAGTACCTATAGTGTTAAGGAGGTAATGACATTCCTGTAATTTTCATTTGTATCTACATTTTGAAATAATGTGATTTTCCAGTGAACCTAAGACTGTGAATCTGTATTAGTTACAAATAAATTCCTTTTCAATTATTCTTACACACAATCTGTTTTCCTATGTTTCTCGTGTATATAAACTAGAGTCCTAAATGTTTTGGTTAAAACACACAAATTTAAATTATAATTCTCAGATTTTTTTTGCATGCCTTATCAAAGTTCTTTACTATTTTTTTCCCCACAGGGTTTAGACTGATTAAAATCACTTGGACTGGAGAATACTTCAAAATATTTTTTAACATACAGTATGTCAGAATTCTTAAACCTTTTCAAGTCTGGACATGATGATAGATTTCATATTTCTGTTTTCCAACAAGGGTCTGACAAGATGAGTTGGCAAGAACAGAGAAAATGAAGAAAACCCTAAAAATGTGGCATTAATACATTGTATTTCTGCTTCACTGTGTACAAGACTGTTTTTAGCTTAGCATCCTAAGTCACATCCTTAAAACGTGACTGTGTTGCAGCTGAATAAATGTAGTTATTTTGGCTGGGGAATTAAAGAACTCGGCAAAGAAAAGTTTTGAAAAAATTCCCTTCAAATGCAGGAGTGTATGTCAGCACATCTGCAAGATTTTGCATGCCTCTTCTCTAGGTGAAACTTAAGGTTCAGGCTCAGAGTTTAGTTTTCAGTGCCAAACTCTTGCAGCTGTACAGTGCTGCCAAGCCTTCTCATGCACCTTCACCAGAGGGAAATGTAGGCTGCATGGGTTGAAATTTCAATGGTGTGTCCATAGTATGATTTTCCCTCCTTGTGACACAAATGGCTAGCAACAAACAGTCTGTGCATTTTGTGAAAAGTCAGTTGAAACTAAATATTTTGTGCATTATGTATGCAAAGGTCACAGTTCAGATCCACCTGGTTTGGTTGGCAGTCAAATGCCAGCAGTGGCACCCCAGGTGCATTCTACCCTGAGAAAGGGGAAAGGGAAATGAAAAAAGGAGGCTTATGGATTGGAAACTAAAAAAAAACTAAAACTAAAAGAGATTTGACAATAATAATTAAAAAACTATTAATAAGAAAATAATAAAATATATACAAATACATTACATTGCCCCCCTCACCCTGGGGACTTTGTCACTACACTCTGCACTGCAGGCACTGAGAAGGTTCCAGGCTGGACTTGGCAAGAGGGAGTTTGATTCAGGAATTCTGGGATCAGGGACAGACAGACAGATGAGTTTCGTATTGGACACTAGTCATTGAAGAAGAGACCTTGACTCTTGTGATTCCCCAGTTTATCGTGAATGTGACACATAANTGTGCATTATGTATGCAAAGGTCACAGTTCAGATCCACCTGGTTTGGTTGGCAGCCGAATGCCAGCAGTGGCACCCCAGGTGCATTCTACCCTGAGAAAGGGGAAAGGGAAATGAAAAAAGGAGGCTTATGGATTGGAAACTAAAAAAAACCTAAAACTAAAAGAGATTTGACAATAATAATTAAAAAACTATTAATAAGAAAATAATAAAATATATACAAATACATTACATTGCCCCCCTCACCCTGGGGACTTTGTCACTACACTCTGCACTGCAGGCACTGAGAAGGTTCCAGGCTGGACTTGGCAAGAGGGAGTTTGATTCAGGAATTCTGGGATCAGGGACAGACAGACAGATGAGTTTCGTATTGGACACTAGTCATTGAAGAAGAGACCTTGACTCTTGTGATTCCCCAGTTTATCGTGAATGTGACACATAAGGGACTCGATGATCTGATGGGTCTTTTCCAACCTGGTCATTCTATGATTCTATGAGGGATGGAGTCCTCTGCTGGCCAGTTTGGGGTCACTTGTCCTGTCCACCTCTCCCTGCAGGTGCCACTCTTTTGCATCCCTTTCCCCTACAGTTCCACCAGCTCAAGGATGGCCTCACTTTATATAGGAATAAACATAAACGATGGCCTTTCTGCATCCCAGTACCCCATGTTATCCCTGCTAGAAAGAAACTGCCTGAAAAACATGCAGTTAACTTTCAGAAAAAGGAGTTACTCAGATGGGGCTTAGATGAAAAGTTAGAAAATCAATTCTGCTTTAGCTCAAACCAGAACGCCTGACCTTATGACTGCCCATTGCACTTGAAAGTTTTAATGTAGCAATGTTTAAGCAAATGGGTAACTTAATATGCATGTGAATTTTCCTGACGTCAAAGCTATTAACATGTTGAAAATTAATTTAATGAAGAATATTATTGGGAGTCTGAAGAAGTTTAAATTTTCTTGCCATTTTAAGTTTCAAGTATACTTGTAGCGTTCAAAAAGGAAATATTATAGTATATCATTATAGCAATAAATAAACATCACTATTAATTCCCTAGATTTTATTAATGACTTTAGTAGACCATTTTTTCTGCTATCCTGCAGTTTTGTTGATGTAATATGGACCTAAAATTGGGAAAAGTGGGATAATTTTAAGATCTGGTTCAGGGGAAATTGTTATCAGTCAACCTGATTCCTGGAATTGTTTTGAGGAGAACGGTAAACAGCTTGGGCAATCTCAAGAATTTCTTTATAGAATCATAGAATCACCAGTTTGGAAGAGACCCACCAGGTCATCAAGTCCAACCATTCCTATCAAACACTAAACCATGTCCCTCAGTACCTCATCTACTCATGCCTTAAACACCTCCAGGGAAGGCGAATCAACAACCTCCCTGGGCAGCCTATTCCAATGCCTAATGACCCTTTCAGTAAAAAACTTCNTTTCTGATACAAGCCAAGATGCCATTGACCTTCTTGGCCATCTGGGCATACTGCTGGCTCATGTTCAGTTGGCTGTCGACCAACACCCCCAGGTCCCTCTCCTCCTGGCAGCTTTCTAGACAGACCTCACCCAGTCTGTAGCTCTGCACAGGGTTGTTGTGCCCCAGGTGCAGGACCCGGCATTTGGCCTTGTCAAACCTCATGCCATTAGACTCATCCCAGTGGTCCAGTCTGTTCAGATCCCTTTGCAGAGCTTCCCTACTCTCCAGTAGATCGACACTTCCACCCAGTTTAGTGTCACCTGCGAACTTGCTAAGGGTCTTTTCCTTAAAACAATAACTGTTATCTTAGTTCTTTCTTTAAACTCAGGATCTTACTCAGGAACTCCTGTTCAAATCCTGGATTTATCACAAGCAAGTCTGACATTTTTGATATTTTGTGTGTGACAAGTCTGCCTGCAGTTCTTCATGTGCTTCATTCTGCAACCTTAATTTTGACAGGGATTGCTTCTCTGCGTCAAACTTGATATTTTTTTTTTTGTATGGAAGAAGGAAACAATAAGGACAACAGGTGGAATACCTAGAATTTATGGTATTAAAGTGTCATTCAAGACAGTCTGAAACTTACTGCCCTGCATATTTTATTACTATTTTTTTTCCAAGAGAAGAAACCTTCCATCTAATGATCATGCTGTCTTGGGAATGAAAGTGGTTAATGCTGAAAAAGATTTCTCAATAATCAGGCTTGAAAATTATAGCCTCACTAATCATGAAAAAAAAATCTATTAAGTTAATGGAAAATGTGGAATGAAAATGAACACACAAAATCCAGCCAGCCTTCTGTTTCAGAAACTTTCTAAAACCAAGCAGGTCTTTAATAGTGCTTTTATCTCTTTGACCCAAACTTTGTGAGATAACCACAGCAGTGTGAATATTAAAAGAGATCTTTTTTGGGTGGCTTTGAAGTAGAGGCACCTCCAGAACTGCAAGAGAATGAAGAAGCCATAGAAATAATATGGGGAATAGAGTGAAGCAATTGAGAATGAAGTAGGTGAAAGAACTAAATTGTGAGATTGGAGAAGATATTACATTATTGATATAGAGTCATAGAACAACCAGGTTGGAAGAGACCCACAGGATCATTGAGTCCAACCATTCCTATCAAACACTAAACTATGTCCCTCAGCACCTCGTCCACCCATCCTTTAAACACCTCCAGGGAAGGTGACTCAACGGGTTCTTGATCAGGGAGTGGAGGGATAGGATGAGGGGGCATGGTTTTAAGCTGAATGAGGGGAGATTGAGATGAGATTTTAGCATGAAATATTTTCCTGTGAGGGTGGTGAGGCCCTGGCCCGGGTTACCCAGGGAAGCTGTGGCTGCCCCACTACTGGAGGCGTTCAAGGCCAGGTTGGATGGGGCTTGGAGCCCCTGATCCAGTGGGAGGTGTCCCTGCCCATGGCAGGGTGTGGAACTGGGTGGGGTTTGAGGTCCCTTCTGACCCAAACCATTCTATGATTCTATTACAGTTTTATTGCATGGTAAGGATGAAATAAACATTTCTGTCTTACAAGATATACAAAGTTTATCTCACGGTTCCTCTCTCAATGCATTTTTACCTCCTTATCTGTTCACCAACAGAGCAAAATGCAAAGCTCAGGAACATCTCATTCATAGTCCAGTGTTCACATCATTTGAATACAGTTTATAAAAAAACCCAAAACACACTCTAAGAAAACTATATAAATCAATAAATTCACATCTCCGCCAGTCAGGTCATCATTAAGGAAATAAAACTGACTCATAGTATTGCAGCACTGAAAATTGTTTCTGGAGCTGTGTTTTAAAAATGTGGTTAATGCCCTGAGACACCTAAACACGTTTTAAATGTTAAATGGCTTGCCAAGATTAAGGGCTTTGAAAAAAAACATTTTTGCTCATTTACATGAGGTTACAATTATTACCTTCTTCTCCTCTGCTGAGACCCAGCCCTAGATTCACAAAGAAGTATTGTATTAAGAGAGGCCTTGGAAATGTATTGCCTTTTTGTCTGAAGAAATATTAAAAACTTATCCTAGATTGCATTGATGATCTATCAAACAAAGACTGCTTTCCTGTGAGAGATGTAGAAAAATGCAAACAGCTTAGTCAACTCTGCTATGCAATAGGCAAGCCTCAGGAACATCAGTAGAGCCTTTGAACTTACAGCACTGAAACAGTAATTACCTTTTATGCTTGGTATTAACCTTCAGAATCAACGTGACACAAAAGATGACTTATATTTAAGCTTGTTAATAGAGGATATATAAAGTTAAATTGAAGAGTGAAAAAAATATATAGGAACTGAATGATGCCATGTGTAGTTTACTGAAATAAAGCAGAGGACAAGACAGGTCATCGGAAGCTGTTTCTGTGACAAATAGATGAAAGGTAAACTGAGAACAGGTTGCTTTCTTTTCAGCTTCCACAGTCTTCTGAGACTTTAAAATTCGAATAGAATAGCTTTTCCTCCTTTTTTCCTGGGTTAGTAATGTTACGATTAGGAGACACGTAGCATTGTTAACCAGTGGAAATGAAGAACGTTGGAAAGGTCACTGAAGTAGATGGTGTCTGCTATTTATAGAATATGATGAATATTAATATTCTTGTACATTTTCTATTACAATTTTTAAAAGAACAAATGAATGACAAATTAATTCCTTTCATCATAAAATATGGTAATAAGACAGAGAGCAGTACTGAATTATGTCACTCATTACTAGTTTAAAATTCTATCATTATTTCTTCCTCTTCATCCTTTTTGTTTTATTTTTATTTACCATTCTTTCAATATGGGCTTGAAAACTAAAATCCGGGCTTCATTTTACTTAGTTCTGTTCATGCTACACAAGATTAAGGGTCAAATTCTTCCCTAGGATGGATATTTGGAATCATAAAAGAGTTAGTGCTGAAGGGATATTAAAGCCCATCCAGTTCCAATTCCCCTGCTAGGGGCAGGGGCACCTCCCACTGCATCAGGCTGCCCAAGGCCCATCCAACCTGGCCTTGAACACCTCCAGGGATGGGGCAGCTACCCTTTCTCCGGGCAATCCATGCCAGTGCCTCACCACTCTCATCACGGTGAAGAAATTCCTCCTTATGTCTAGTCTAAGTCTACCCCTCTTCAGTTTATATCCACTGCCCTTTGTCCTACCACTACAAGCCCTTGTAAACAGTCCTTCCCCAGCTTTCTTGTAGCTCTATCAAGTACTTCAGGTACATAAGATGAGGACTCTCAGCTCATCCATGTAACCTTCCTAAAACAAAAAAACACCTTATATTTTTTAGAAAGACTATGTCCTAGGCACCCGAAGGCTGCTATGAAGGTGAGAGGAGGTTACCAGCTTGTGGCATCCACAAACAAGTTTTACTGCAAAGCTGTTCTCATGCTGCAGGCTCCCAAGAAATCTTTCAGGAAAACAAATCATGACTCTGACACCATTTCAAAAACAGTTTACCAAAACAAGATATTTTAGTTCCAGGAATTTGACATTGTGAATGCTTTAGTGAATTATTAGAGCTTTGAGTAAGACATGTCAGGGGAAGAACCTGCAGCTTTCCAAATGAACATTAAAAAATATTAAAGTAATAAAGAGAGGATATTTGTGTTACAGCAACTGAAAAAATATTCAGAACATAATTTTTATTGCCCCTATATATACACTCTCCTATGCCAATTCTGTAGTCATTGTGTTTAAAAGTGGCAGAAAGCTCACCCAATTTAAAGTCTTCCCAGAAACCTTTAAAATATTTTCCAATACTTCATTTTCTTACTGATGTTAATAATAACTGCCACTTTGTAAGGACAAGACTTTCTGGTTTGTCCGCTTCCTCACCTGCCAGCTCCTGAAGAAGTCCCAGTTACATTGAGGAAATACAAATGCTAGCACCAGTCCATGCTTAGGCTGCGAACTAACCCAAGAGATCTGTATTGTACACTTCTATTCTGTAAACTAATTTACGAAAACAGAATTGCAGATTTCTGTGGCAGCAACATATCTAGTTTAAAGTATTTTACCTAATAAAAATATAGAATAACATATAGAGTGACAATTCTTTATGACACCTTTAGAAATTTATCATGTGATGCCTCACATGGATCAGGGTTTTCCTAAAGCTTTTCTATGTTCCTACTGTGACTAACTTAGTAGACCTAGTAGCAAAATTAGTGGTGGTGTTGGGAAGTGTATGAGTGTCTTGGCTCAGAAAGGGAGGCATGAATTCAGGTGATGGTGTACAGAGGAAAGTGTTCAGGTCCATCAGTCAGTCATCTCAGAATGGCAAACTTATTTATTTAGGTAAGTTCCTGTGATGTGTTCCTGTGATGCATTTAGAATCTGTGCTGTAATTACAGAGGAAAAACAAAACCCCAAATAAAATTTTCTCAGCTGTTAAAAGTGAACACACCCTGTAAAAGTCTATCTTTAATTTGCAGTGGTATTGTGTTGTCCTCTAAGGTAGAGGCTAACAGTTCACTTAATGGTGAATCTGAATGGATGCATAGCAATAGCTTTCCTGCAGAAAGTTTTACCATTACAGTTTTTCATGTTTAGTAGCTTTCTAATTCAAGCCTCTCTGCAGACACAAAATACTCAGTTACTTCTCTGGAGCAGCTGAAGGACTAAAGCTTGCAGCCCAGAAGTTCAACCATGTCCTGGGCTGCACAAATAGCACTATGACCACCAGGGCAAAGGAGGGGGTTCTGCCCCTTTATTTCTCTCTTGTGAGACCTCATCTCAAGGATTGTGCCCAGTTCTGGAATCCTCAACATAAGAGGGTGATGGAGCTGTTGGAGGGAGTCCAAAGGAGGCTACAAAGATGATCAGAGCACCTCCCATATGAGGACAGGCTGGGAGAATTGAGGTTGTTCAGCCTGAAGAAGTCTCCAAGGAGACCTTAGAGTGACCTTCCAGTACCCAAAGAGGCTACAAGAAAGCTTGGGAGGGACTGTTTATAAAGGCTTGGAGTAAGAGGACTAAGGACAATGGGCATAAACTGGAGAGGGGCAGGTTTAGACTGGACATAAGGAGGAATTTCTTCACTATGAGAGTGGTGAGGCCCTGGCTGAGGTTGCCCAGGGAAGCTGTTGCTGCCCCATCCCTGGAGGTGCTCAAGGCCAAGTTGGATGGGTGTTGGGCAGCCTGATCCAGTGGGAGGTGTCCATGCTCAGGACAGGGGGGTTGGAACTAGATGGTCTTTAAGGTCCCTTACAACCCAAACTGTTCTATGTTCTATGATTCTATTACAGAGCAAGGCAGTAGAAGCAGTAAGACTACACTGCTCTCCTATAACTTTTAACAAGACTTGCATAATATTTTAGCTTATGAGTTTTTGTGTGTGAAGTGAGATTATTACTTTTGCACTGTACTTTTAATTTTTACTTTTCACTTTCATTTAATTTGAAAAAGCCCAAGGTTATAATTTCTGCAGTATGCCCCAGCTTGTCTTACAAATCCCCTCCCCAGAACAGCCTTCAGCCAATCTGGGCAACACTCAAATTAAATTCATCAAAAAAGAGAAAATGAGCAAATATAAATGATTATGTTAAATTAAATTTGGAATACCATGCCCACCAAAGAAATGCAGTTCCCATCATAAAAATGTCGAAACAATTTAAGGATTAGAACTTATTCAGCAAGAAATAAGATATAACTTCAAAATCAGCTAGTTTCCAATTGCCTACACTTGGTAATACTTGGCGTATTTTTTGGTAGGTCTCTTAAATATATGCCATGTCACAGCCTTGCGTGCTCAATGGACTGTAATCATCATGTCTAGCCTCCCTTGAGGCCCCACCTCCACTCCCTGTCCATGATCTAGAGTCTCTATTTAGGCTCAGACACATTAAGAACTTAAAGTGTCCCAATTTAAGTAATCCATATATACTAAATTAATTTTGCTTGCAGCAAAATACATACTGATCCTTGCAGAGACTTATTATCTTACAAGACATTGATAAAATGGTCAGAATGTGTCACAATTAGTTGGTATTACTGGATGAGAAAAGGTCAATATTCTTCATTTTCTCCCTTTGATGTCGATTTCCTTTGGCAATGAAGTTAGAGGGAGTAAGGAAATTAAATACTTTTTTTTTTCCCAGGGGACTGAAGAATTACAAATGGATTATTTCTAAATTAATTTGGTTTAGTAATTTAGATTTAACTACTGTATAGCAACTCACCAGTGACACATATTTACAAACCACATATGTAATTCCTTAATAAAGAGATTTTGAAAACCCAACCAAACCAAAAGAAACTGTATTAAATTAATTCAGCACAGGGTTATGTAAACAAATTTAAACCAAGAAAAACTGAATCTGATTAAAGACTCTGATATTATCACACAGCACTCCCATCATTGATTCATCATGGGGTCATTTGAGTGTCTCCTTGAATCTTGTTGTAGTGTATAAATGGAAAGTTCCTCATGTGGGTATTTAAATTTTAAGGAGTTCCTTGAGCTCAAAATTTTCCTATGTTTTAAGTAGAGACAGCAAGGTCTGGAAAGCCAAAAATTTTCCAGTAGCATAATTAAAAACATAATGCTCTCTTCACATTCTAACACACAGTAGTTTTCAGTGCACATAACAACAGTGCTAAGATTTACAGTTCAAATTAATACAAGAATGCCTCAATAATACATTTTAGGTGCTACAGAAAGCATCATTTCTGCCTGGGTGGTGTGGGGAGATTTCAGCATCCTGAGACCTTGGCTGGGAGAAGCAGGATGTTCATGGTACCATCTTCCTCTTTGCCAGGAGGAGCATGACAATTCTTGCGATCCACTTGTATGTATTCCCTCAGCACAAGCTGCCAACACACTCCTCCTCCTAAATTCTTCCATATTATTCAGCTGTTCTCCCAATACTGGTTTTGCCCAAATGCTGAGGTTTTACCCCTGTGATGACCACTGATTAACCATCATGACTAGTATTAGTGATGTGACACTACTGGAATCACACTGTATCTAAAAATTTTCCACACAAAATTTTATCCTGGATGCCAGAGGCAATTCAATGCACATAAAATAATTACTTTTTATCTCTATAAAGCAAAACAAAAGCAAAATGAGGCAACAGTTATCTGATTGCTAAACAAAGCTAAAACTTTCTCAGCTTAAAAAAACCCCATGAAAGTCCTGAGCCCTTGCACTGAGCAGTTAGTACAAAGCCTCAGGCTTTTTATTAGCAAAAGCAAAAACCTTTTCTGATATGACAGAAGTTATAATGTTGCTGTCAGATCATTAACTAAGACTGTTGAGAGAACCATGTCTTTTTCTCTCCATGCCAGAAAGAGGATAATGCCATATCAGATCATATTTATTCTATTACACTGCAGTGCAATAAGTACAGCCAATAGTTTCCTCTTTCCTGTACAAAGAGGGACCATTTCCAGATTACCTATATTTTTATCTGAAAAAAAAGTATGGATAGGTGAAATAACATTTCATGCTTTAGTAGCCTAATGGAGAAGGAACTGCTGGTTTAATTATTAGGTCAGTTTTCTAGATGTTAAATTTCATTCTTTTACCAAAGCAAATTCCCTGTACAGCTATTAGTCTATTTTGTCTTAATCATCATTATTAACAAGTAACTAAAACGTCTAGTAAGACTGGACTCAGAATTCCAATGACTTCTGGATCTAGAAATACTTATATATGAGTGGATATTATTGTCATCTGATGTTTAGACTACCATGTAGAATAATACTGATGAGCAGTGGTGATGAAAAGTATCTTAATGTCAAATTTCTCAGTTAAGGATCTGTGCAAAAGACCCATCACTCTTGAGTCCTTTTTTTTCAGATGAATTTACGGCAGCCTGTAAGTGCAGCTTTTGAAGAAAACCCATCCTTTATAGATAGGCTATTTTATTCATTTTTAAAAGGTTCATTGTAGTGTCTGGCAGAGTGAGCTGCTACATTGGAAGAATTGCTTGATTTGTATCTTTCAAAAAGGACACTGATGGAGAGGAAACAATCCAGTCTCAAGTAACCGTATTTTAAGAACTGTCAGGAAGTACCACATAGCCTTAAAAGGATTTCTTTTTCAGGTCTGTATTAACAATCATTTTGGTAGACAGTGAAGTTGCTTTCTAAATTACCTAGATGGTGTCTGTAAGGAGAATGTAGTGGGCACAATAAACAGCATATTTCAAAATGCTTGGCTGTTTGAAGGCAATGAAGTCAGTAAGTTACTGCAGGTCTTGTTTAGTTGCACGGAATACACACACACACACAAAAAAACTAAGAAAAAAACCAACAAACCAAACCCAAGCCTAAATGTTTTTTCCAGATGAGCACAATAGAAAGAATCTATCTTTTAGACAGTTAGATTGTTTTATAGAGCAGTAGAGGGGGGAAAAAGCAAAAGTAAAATATTTCCAAATGTTTTCTAGCAAAATTATTTCTTCATGTGCATTTTGGTAGAAAATGGGGGTTTTTTTCCCCCCTGACATTTATTCATCATTTAAATTTCTTCTGTAGAGTTCCTGAAACAGGGATTTCTTCTGCTTCAGAATAGGTGAAAGTCTGAAGCCACTTTCCACTTCTTTTGTGGCCTGGTTGCAAATCCTTACTGTTTTGTGTGAGTATCTGGGGGGGGGGGAGAAATCACTTTCTACTCATACCACAGGCCACTAGCTTTGCCTTAGTGTTTCTTTGAGTCCAGTATTCTGTGTTCAACTGAACCAAGTCTTACTCTGAAAACACTGTGAAATGAAAAATACTGACTCTCTACTATTTTTCCTGACAGATTTTTTCTTTTATTAATGCTTTTTGCTCTTATTTCCTCTCTCAAGTCCCAGTACTGTTCCAATTTGATTCTGTCTCTTCTAAGCTTTCAGCTCTGATTTTTACTCCTAAATTAGACTCTGTAAAGGTATCTGTCATTGGAAACTATTTGACTTCTTGGTCAAATCACATATCAATCTTCTTTTGGAAAAGCTTCATAAGATCATGCTTGAAATCTCTTACATAATGCAATTTTTTTTTCAAGGCTTTCTGTGGTTTCTTTACAGCATCTTCAGTTTTCTCCACATACTTTTCTTTACATCATAAAAATGCATTTTTTAGGTGGCATTTCAACACCAAGTTAGCCAACACTATACTTTCAGATTAAAATGACCCATTAAAATCTACCTCCTCCCATTCAATCTCCAGTATGGACAGAGGAATTAAATTAGGTTTCCTGTCAAGTCATTCAAAATCAGAGTAAAAGGCTCACATTTACTTTCATAAAAGTTCACCTGCACCTCTTACTGGGTTATGATTATCCTTTTTGTAAGTCAGCCTGCATTTTTCCTCCCAGTCATAGGAGTATTATTTTCAGTGAATCAATAACAGAGTTTGTGTGTAAATTATATATGACTACAAAACTTGTTTCGTTATCTGCATCATGCATAAAATGAAAAGAAAAATCACTTCAGTTGTAATGAGCAATTAATTTGAGAACAGAGAACAAAACATTTCTACAGGTTCCTGGTGCAAACTACCTTCAATAAAATGTTCCAATAGGTAACCACCCCCTTGAAGTGCGTTGTTCTGATTACCTTATATGCAAAACTTTTTGTCCAAGTCATCATTCTAGTTATCCACTTTCCTCTCCATGCAATTAGAACTGCAGTGCCAGTTTAGCTGTTCTCGCTGTGGTTTACTAAGGGAAGGTGTTTTTTTTTACAGGATCAATAAAAGGAAAAAACAAATTCATTAAACCACATGCAAATAAGAACAACTGCAGATGCTTGTGATACAACAATACTCACCTGAATAAAGCAGTCTTTCTAGTTTCATTAAAAACTGTTCATTTAATCAGGTCCAAAAATAAACAAGTCATTTGTCAACAAATAAGGTTATAAATAAAATCATAGTTTACTAAGTTAATACCTAATAAAACAGTATTGCAGATGGATTTTTTAACAATATTTTGGCTAAGCAGCAATTTAGGATTTATTGAATTAGATCACAAAATTTAAACATTTTGTATCTAATAGCATTTAATCATCAGGTGATTAACAAAGTCATTCACCAGGATTGCTCTGAGATCAGTGAAATTTGTCAGTTTTCTGTGTCTCTCTATGAGGAAAATGCCCTGTATGTACCAGAGTACCTTGTATAAATACAGATATAAGAATTCCACAAATTGCAGTGACCCAAATTTAGAAATCCAATTAATATTGCTAGTCTACCCTGTTGAGAAATACTGCACAAATACAGAAGCTTTCAGGAGCGTGCAATCAGTACTTGCACTCAGGAGAACTATAACTGATTCAGATTCTTTCCACCTATTGTTGGCATTTGTGTGCTCTTTCTAACAGCAATTCACTTATGCACAAGTTAACTGAAACACAGAGTAATTTACATTATCAAGATGTACTCTGATTTCAGCGTATTTATAGTATTTCTAGAATTCTCCATCTTAAACAAAACAAACCCAGTGGAAATACCTACAAAGGCTGCCAGCTTTGTCAGCCCCATCAGTACTGGGCAACAACAGCTACATCAGTATGCATATGTGCCACATCACTTGAACTATGAGTCTCTGCTATCCCATGCCATTTATTGTTTCATATTTTACTGTAGACAAAATTATAATTTCCCCCATTAACATAATCCACAGAATTTCACTGAGAAGGCTTACAAATGTTGGGGTACTCTTCAGTGGCTACACAATCTTGCCATAGTTTACCAAGTTATTTACTACACACTCAAGCTGACGATGATTCAGCTTATGATGCTAGGGCACTGGTGTAACATCTATCCACCCAGCTTCTCTGCTGCCTGTAGAAACTGATTGTGCTGCCTTTTCCTCTTCCCTCACCTCCCAATGCCACAAAGCTGTATTTGCAACTTTCATCACCAAGACAAACAGTAATATTTATGAGTTGGTAGAATTTATGTATTTGCAAGAAGGCATAGTCTAATGAGACAGAAAAACTCTTTATTCTGAGAAGTCACCAGTAGGTTATTAAAGGGGGAAAAAAAATACATTTCCAGCCAAGCACAAGAAAGAAGAAAATAATGAATTCATATTCATATTTAGGCTACATGAATCATAAAATATTCTGCAATATGCTGTGTGTTATAAACATCTTGTTAAAGCAGTTTTCTTATTTGCAATAGGATTTGTCCTTAAACAGGAACAGAAATATTTATAGGCTATGGAAGAGGGGGCAGGCCTCTTGGGTGGACTACAGGAGGGAAGTCAGATTGTGTAGGGAAAAAATCAGAGGGGCTAAGGCCAAACTAGAACTCAGGTTGGCAAAGACCATGAAGGATAATAAGAAATCCTTCTACAAATATATAAATAACAAAAGGAGAACTAGGGAGACCATACAGT
>WAAB01013377.1:16129-29272 GCA_013389865.1 Piaya cayana | reverse complement strand
TCCACAGCCTTTCCCTCATCCAGTAGACGTGTCACTGTGTCATAGAAGGCGATCAGGTTGGTTTGGCAGGACCTGCCTTTTGTAAACCTGTGTTGGCTGGGCCTGATCACCCGGTTCTCTTGCAAGTGCCTCATGATAGCACTGAAGATCACCTGCTCCATGACTTTCCCTGGCACTGAGGTCAGACTGACAGGCCTGTAGTTCCCTGGATTTTCTTTCTGGTTTAGTCTTTAAGTTGCTTGGACAAGCTTGCTAACCCTGGTGGGGGTCAGTGTAATAATCTGCACTGAAAATTGCTTCAGTTTTCGCTCCCTGGATCATCAAGGAGGCACTGTGACATATCCAAGGATGTGTCCAGGAGCGTCATCATTGCTGTGCAGAGAGAACTAGGACATTTATTTTCACTTACATGATACATGCCAGCAGAAGCAACAGAAAGTATACATGTATATACGTGTGGATTTTTTTTTTTAGTCACACTCAAACCCTCAGAAAAAATTGTATTTTCATTCCAACACTACCAAAAAGAAAACAAACAACAACAACCAAAACTGAACAAGCCAAGAAAAAAAAGAAAAAAAAATTGTTTTCATTTTCAAAAATCCATCTGGAGAAATTAAAAATTCACGTGTTCACACCAAATCACTGGTTTAGTGAATACAGAAAATGCCAATTTTGCCACACACAGTGGCAATATCCATGGAGGTTTTAATTTGCACTCAAATTGTGGTTGTGATGTAGCAGAGGGTGAAAGTTATGCCTGCGTACATACCCATCAGGCATAGTCCTCAGTCTTGGGATCATGCAGAAACCTTGCAGCCAATCTCTGTGCAGATGAACCATGGAAGAGTGTGAGATAAGCCGCTGATTTACAGCAAAAAGACTGGATTTCTGGCAGAACCACAAGCAGTTGATTGAGTCAAGTGCCCAGCAGCTCCACCACAATGCAGTTGAATAATGGGTATGAGACTCCTTGTGAGGGATCTCAGCCAGGTTTGGGCAAGTATTCCAGGCAGATTCTCCTGTGCTTAGAGCAGCTGAGAGGCACTTTTTGCATACTGAGGAAGCAAACCTGCTGATCACCCTGAAGGGAGGAGTAGACCAGCAAAGTCAGGAGACACAATGCAGTTCCTGCTGTAAACCAAACACCTGAAAACCTCTATGCATGTGATTTTAAATTGGTGTCAGAATCTGTTTCCACGTATCAGCAGAACAGCTTGGTGAGTCTCTGCTGGTCCAGTTGAAAATGTCAGTGCAAGGATATTAGATGTGGAGATTCCCACTGACCCCTGGACAACACTTGGGAATGCTGTTCCAGGGACTGTATTGCCCATGTCAAGGTTAAGCCTCTGCTGACAGTCCCAAGAAATGTGTTGTCTAGTCAACACCATCTGTGAGCATCTGTGCATCCAATCCCAGAGCAGAAACTGTGCTCACAGTGAGCCAGGAAACACAACCTGCAATGGCAGCTTAGTACAATTATTCTCTACCTCCTTGGATTGTAAACCTCTGGGGATATTATCATTCCACCTAATACGTAACCCTCTCTGCTATATGTTCAAACACTACTTTTTTTCTTGCCTCCACAAAAATTCCCAGCTGAGGGTCATAATTTAAATACCAAAAACCTGATTATGCTTAAATCTTTGCAGATGGGGTGCCTAAACTGCTTTTGCCACCATGCAATCATTTTTGATAGAATTTCATTTTGTTCAAAGGAGACAAATAAATTAAAAATGTTCTCTCAGGTACCTTTTAAGAGAAGTCTATGCATTATTTTAATGTGGGAATTAATAAGCTCAGGTCTTTGACAAAAATTTGCATGGTTTTTTTTTAACTCCTAATATTTATATGGTCAGAAGATTAAAATGACGGTAGTATAGACTGTTTTAATGACCACTCAATCAGGAGAGGTCACTGACTTTTAAGTCAACCTTGGGAATGAAGAACAGAATATCATAGTCCTTGTTTTACATCTGCCTAGAAAATTAATGATGCATTAAAACTTAATGACAGTAGAGTCCATCACCCCTCATAAATGGTCCATCTCAATGTGTCAGTGTATACATTAAAACGATGTGTCTTAGAATAAATGAGAGAGTGAACAAAAATTAACCCAATCCTCAATGTAATTACTGTGAGGAGGTGATTGGGCCAGCCACTCGAACTTCTGACAGTGATTGAAGTGCTATTATGCTTCCCCACTGCAGACCTCTAGGAGGGAATGAGTTCCATATGGAGGACCAAAGTCACACCATAAAGCTCCTCTGGCATCAACAAAACATGAATCAGACCTCATTAGGGTTTTATAAAACCTCATTATAAGGTCAATTAAAAGAGTGTCATGAAGTGGTAAAAAATATTTTATCTTCTGCAATAGGCTTTTTTTACATGACAAGTATATAAAATTCTTATACTCTTGAGGTGAGCAGCGGCCAGTAAAAGGACTGATGACCGTTATGTGTTTTTCTTGGAAATGCAAAAACTCTATGCGTATGTGCATACCCAGACTGACATATCATCCCTTACCTGAGGGAACACAGGGTCTTCCATCGCAGTTTCTATAAAAGCATCCTCATCTCTGGCTCTCCCCTATGGCCAGTGTTAGCATGTCACCTGTTTTAACTTTCAACCATAAAGCAGACCAACCTCAAAGGACTCTAAAGGAGAAAAATCAAACCCAGTAGATAAACAAAGATTTCCTCTGAAGCAGTTAGGAAGCCAGAATTACTGAGTAAATTTCCACTGCAGACTGTTCAAGACAACTGCATGGAGGAAGCTGCTGAACATAGCTCTTTGGTCCTGGGAACCACCAGAAAGATACTCAGAAGGATTAAAGCCTATACATCCTCAGAAGACTGCAGGGTAACAGCCTGCACTGACTCAGAAAATTTTTATAATTCCCTAGGCTGTTCAGGAATCCATATTTTCTACAGATAGTGTCTTTCACCTTCTCAAATGGCCTCCTAGGCAGCAGGGCATGCATTTGGAGTATTTTGGATCCTTGGGACCTAGAATTTTCTGTGAATGTCTTCATTACAGCATAGCAAGAGTAAAGCTCTTCAGACTTACACTTTAATGTTTCACAGCCTGGGATGATGGGAACACCTTTGAAAACAGAACACATACAGTACACTAGTCAGAAAGAGTTGTTCCTTCCATTGTGTCAATTTTCTCTCTTTTTCTTTAAAATAGAGAAGCTACTGAGGATGCCCTTATAAAAAGGACTTCTAAAAATAAGAACTAAGACAAAAATATCACACATATAGGAGCTCCAGATCTTTGGGATTTCTTCATCAGCCTCAGTCAATAACTGAAAAATATCTGTAGCCATTTCTTCAGTCTCACAAGAAATTTGATGTTCACTTGCTCTTCACTTTGCACACCAACACTTCTGACTGAGGGTAGGAAAATGTCTCTATTTGAACACATGTCCTCTCACACTGAATGAAATGATCGAGCTGAACCTTGTCTCACTGTGACAGGTCAGAATATGTTCTATACTCATCTCCTCCTCTAACCCTTCCTGTTTTCAATTCCCAAGCTATAAGGTTAGTCTTGGGTATTTTGTCATTAAAGGAGTGGATTCTTGATACTAAAGAACATTGGGAATTCTGTCAGTGTATTATAGCTATAGCCCTACTGAGAAAATCCAACACATTGCTCAGAAATAATGTTGATAGAATTTAATAGCATAGAAAAATAAGTGGTGAAGTACTATGGATCTAAAGTAGACTACAATTTCAGATGTCACAGAAAAGTAATACTGCATATAACCTAATTTTAAGCAGAACATTTTTGGATACTGTAGGTTTGAATGTCAGTGCTTCTGAGCAGTTGTGACTACAGCCGCATTTAATGATAGATATGTATTTTTAACAATGTTGGAATAGAAAAAGCAACAAAGCCTCAACTGTACTTTGTTCTCAGAGGTGGTCTACTGTATTTGCAAAAAATTAACCATGACTGAGAACCCAGCTTTCTTGATTATAGCCTGCAGAGACTTTAATTTTTAACCAAACTTCCCACACAAATCCAACTTCATTAAGCAAGTCCTTAACAAGGTAAAAGAGAAAATAATATTTATACCTTTTACTTTAGCATCTTAAACACAGGGAAAATAGATTTTTGTAAACCCCCTAAATAGTATGGAATCTTCTGTGTTCTCTTTTAAAATTGGCATCAAACCCTTAACAGTTCCATCATTTGTATATCTCAAACAGAGTATCATTATGATTCCTACTGAAGGTATTTGTAGATTTCAAAAAAACCCTATAAACCAGCTTTGATATGAGATCATTATATAGTCTGACAGTCTTAAAAACTAATTAAAATACGAATATGGTGAAAACATAATACCTGGAGAAGGGTTTGCATGTCAGTGTGTGCAGACATCCAAGAAATTCCAGTTTGAAAACAAACTTCTTTTATCGTGCAGCTGTTATCACATACAACATAGGAAAGGGATACTGAATCAGATTTTTACATAAAAATGAAAACTGATGTTCATTAACAGAGAATTTTCATGCACAGAGAGATGCAAAACTATGAAATCCACTGATTCATTAACAGAAGTTAACTGAAAAAAACCCTATCATTCATCAAAACATCTAAGAAAATCATATTGCTAGAAAAAAAAAATCTCTACTGGGTTGTTACTGTAATTCAGCAAAAGCCTAGGGAAAAAAACCCAAACCTGTAACTAAAACCAATCAAAACCTAAAGCCACGGCAACTAGTTCAGAGCAGCATATCTGAATAAACTTCATATCTTAAAAAAACACACCCCAAAAGTGAAGGAAAAACCAAAACAAAAGAAGAAAAACAAGCTTCGAAAGCAAAGAAAACTTTAAGACACAAACATAATTCCTTCCTCCAAATGAAGGAGATGGAGAGAGCATCAGGACTAGGATTCACTGCATTCCACATCCCTCACTCTGTTCAATAGGACCCAGGCGTAAATTCCACTATCGCTAAATGGAAATCAATTGCTCTTTTCATAGGGCAATTGCAAGTCAATGGTTTTAAAGGATGGAAATCAAAAGTTTGCACTAGTTTCTTATTACCAAAGATATCATTCAAATGCAACCTAAGACCTGAATATTCTATGAGTTAATAGATTTTTTAAAAACTCAATACAATAGAGGATAGAGAAGCGTCATTTGTAATCTAAGCCAGAAATTTCAGAGGTTGGATTCTAGAGAAAGACTTTAAATTATAAGATTCTTCCCTCCCCTCCATATACAAGTTCCACAGCAAGTCACAGAGAGTCTTGCCTCCAAAGTAAACTGGGAAGGAGTCACTCACTAGTCTGAATACAGCCTACACAGAAAGCTGCACTGATAGCGATTTGACATCTGAAAATGAGGGTCATTTCTATGAATGCAGAGACGCTCATCTCCTCATGTTGTAAGGCTCTGTAGGTCTCAAAACTAGGGCACTGCCTTCCTTCACACCTATGTGTCTGTTCCACTTTAGCAACTACAATGCAGCTAAACCATACATTTAACATAATTCTGCTGGCTCTTAAGAGCAATGCAGCATCACCTACTAAGCACCACAGGATTTTTAGTTTACCTTCACAAATAAATGTGCTTGTGACCACTAAATGAATTGCAAAAAGCAAAAACTAATCAGAAGTTATTGCCCTCTTTGCAAAATGAAGTCTATTTCTAATGCAAAGGAATCTCTGGTAACAACAACAAAAAGCCTCCAGAGCTTAACTGCAGAAAATTTGCTTCAGTTAATATTGAATTATTGACCCTCGCATATAAGTACTGCTAATTCAGGCAATTTCTGTACCAGCAAGAAAGTTTAGCCATTCAAAAAAAAAACTAGATTAAAAATAGATTTAGTGCAGAATTTTGCACATTTGTGATTTCCACATATAAATATATTTCTTCTGGGTACACAACAACACATAGACAATGACATAAATTACTGCCTGGCAACAACGGCAGCTGTGCCTGCAGCATCCCAGGGACTGAAAACCAGTGTAAATGGGGGCTACTGCCCAAAGGAGTGGGTTCTTTCCAAGACCTGTGTTCTGGTTCATCGCCTTTCATACAGACCAGGTTCCTCCTACATCTTCCCATGTGAGTGGTGATGTTGGCACGATGAGCAGGGATGTGCATGAGATCAGGGCTGAGGGGGAATAATCACCTTTGCCATCAGGAAGAACCCACACATTGTTCAGTTCAAATAAATCATGAAGTGAAAGTATGAATCCTATGACAATATTCAGTATTCAAAATGCAATGCATTATGAATACTTAGTTGTGACCAGCTAAATTTTTCTACATCTTTTCTTCAAGAGAAGTTACTTAGCTGTTTTTACCAGTTTATAATAAATAATTTTTTAAAAAATATAATATATAAAAATATATATGATATAATTTATATATACATATAAAAATAAAAATTTTAAAATAAATTCAGGAAAGGTTAGATCTCCTCAACTTCTGTCTCAGTCTCTAAATACAAAATCAAGTTCCTTGAAAAAAAGATATTTTCATTAGCATTTATTTTCTTTCCTGTATGTATCATTGCAGGTGATTTTTATAATAAGTTTTATCTTCTCCTTTCCTTACAATACTGCTTTACATCATTGTTGAATTCCTACATAAACCCATATGGGATTTAAATCTGAACAGATATGTTTGTTATGCAGCTTTCAAAATAATATGGTTGCCTGCAAAACAGAATATTATCAGGAGAGGTTATATACTTTTACTTGCAAATCTCCCTTGGATACTGGTTACATACTGTATTTTTCCTTAAAAAAACACCAATTAAAAATTCCAAAAGAAATTCCACCCTAACTTTACATATTTTGGAAAGTTTAAGAAATTGCTACTTACGCGTCTCAATCAAGCTACTGACGTTACATATATTTTTCTCAATTATTAAGAAAATCCTCAAAGCTATAGGAATTATATAGTTAAATATTGAGGTACCTGAACAGTAGATCTGTTTTAGGTGCTCTGTGTAATTATATATAATTTTCCTACAAATAAGTCAGCTCTAGTGTTATGCTTAATTTGAGCACTTTTTTTTGTTAACAAGTTTATTGTCGTCCTCCAATAAATTTGAATGGGTTTTAAATAACTACTGTGTCATATTCAACCTTTAACCTCTTCACTGTACAAAGCCATCAACAAAATTCAGATACACCTTCACTGAATGTATTTGATCTTATATTCTGGTGTTTAGTCTATTATTCTACTCTTGAATGTTGGCTCTAATCTGAATGCAGCATCTGTGATTGTATCAAAATATTGAATCCATTAAATCAAGAGGGCTTTTTGAGTATTACAAGGATCCAAAATAAATATTAGCTCTATATCCAGGGTTCATTCTCAGTGTTTCCTTCAGAAAAATGGACTTGGATCTTGCCAACATATATTTCATGTTCTAGCCAACTTTGGAGAGCCAAAACCTGCTATGAAAATTCTTACATTGTTGTTCCCATACCCTTACAAGTTATTGCTGTTCAGTTACCCTTAGAAATTTTCACTCAATTTCTCTAGCCCATCTGACCAATTTTAGTTTCCAATCATTCAGTTTCACATGCTTTCCCATCAGAAAACCCTTCTTTACACCAGCAACTTGTCAAATAGTTCCTAAGACTACCCTGGACAAAGAAAATAAGTCTATATGATCCACTCTTTTTTTCAGCTTCCAATTTTTTGTTTTCTTATAAGGTGGGAAGAGAGTCTTAAAAAATATTGGCAATGTAAGAGAATGAGTAATCAGTTTAATAATTTACAGACTGGCTAACAGTTATCTGAACAACACTTCACCAAATAAAATTTCCCAGATCATTAGTATATTAAGAAAGATTAGATTTTGTGCTGTTATTTAAACAAAACTACTATTTCTAAGATGACTGATTTCATCATCTGTGCCTAGGCAATTAAGTACTTGAGTAAATAGTACTAATGTTAGGCTTTATGTTAAATATCAAGATTGTATGATAATGTGTCTTTTACACTCTTTACAGAGCCCTTAGTTAGAAGGTGATGCAAATAAATGTCACTCTTCAGCTCATTTTTCATTTGTTCAAAACTTACAGAATCATATTACTACAGGCAAAAGAATATTGATTTTCTCCTTCTTGTAAACTTTCATTTATGTCCTCATACCCACAGAAATAAATTTGATTATAAAGCTATTCAGAACATAAACACATTGTGCTCATTGCAATAAAATGCACATTTGCATAACTAAAAATAATTCCCGTATCCTGCCTTATTATCCAATGTTCTCATCTGTAATCCTCTCCTGACAGCCAGGGCTAAAATTAATTTCTATGGAGGCTAGAGAAGCTTGAGCTATAATTAAATTACAATTTGTAAATAAAAGTTTATTTTAGGAGGTGTTCAAGGACAGGTTGGATGGGCTTTAGTCAGCCTGATCCAGTGGGAGGTGTCCCTGCCTGTGGCAGGCAGGTTGGAACTGAATGATCTTTAAGGTCTCTTCCAACCCAAACTATTCTACGATCCTATAATAACACCTGTTTCTATAAAAATAGGTCTATACAGCATATAGTTCCAGAGCATCATGTTTCACATTGGTTTCAGACAAATGGGCTTAACGGTTTTTGCTTCTCTTAAACAGCAGATTCTGTATTTCTGAACAGCAGTTTAACACCAGGTCTGGAAGATAACATGCTATAAATGGTCACCATGGTTTCCATGTTTTGCAGTGGGGATATTTTGTCTTGGGTGCTTGAAACCACTGCAGGACAGGGTTATAGTACAGTGAGAATATCAGTCATGCTTAAGTAATTACCTAACTTCTAGCCATTTGACTCAAAATACTGAAACCTGGTCAAATACCAGCTGGTCTTCAACGGTTAATTTGTGCATTTTCTCAGCCCTCTGAGTGAGAAGTCTTTTCTCATGACTTTTAACAGAAAACAGGACCAGAAGATGCAAAATCCAGAATTCCACCCCAAATTTAGCAGGTTGATAAGCTGTGTCAAAAGAAATCATAAAGATTAAATTTCCAAATATGCTCCTAATATTAAACAGGTTACAGGTTAACACACCCACAGCAAACATTCAGGGTCCTCTACAAGTCTTGCAAAGAAGCAGCTTTTCAGATGATGAGCTAATCTTTATACCAATGATTCAGAAACACCAGTGAAGTCTGACTGTCCTCTCTCTTGAACAGTTGTTAAAAGCATTGATGGAGTCAGAAGGCATTTTATATTTCTAGAAAAGGAGAAAAAGTCATGGTTGTGTGAACTAGATTTACTGATCAACATCAGAGAAGAAGACAGGTTGAAATTTCATTGGTGTCTTTGGGGAGAAGATGACAATAGACTCCCACAAAACAGGGAAATGAGTTAACTAACTCACCATTTAAATTATCCTTCATTATAACATTTATAGAAAGACACACAAACCCTAATCCCTAACCCTAATCCTAACCCTGTCTCTGGACTTGTCACGTGCAAGTTAAAAATTAAGACACTGTAGTAATTTTTGCCAAACAATGGACAATTTTTAATTTCAAAGTCCTCCAGAAATTAAGTTTTGAATAGACAGACTATCGTCTTCATGTCCCTTGGGATCCTATTAAATTATGTCTCTATAAATGGCATAATCTTAGTTTTAATGGTTCCAGAATGATGCTGCTTGGAGCTCTGATACACTGCAAAGTTGAGCCACAGTTAAGATTAGTCTAAGAACAGGTTCTCCATGACAGAAAAATAAAATGTGGTTACTTTCTTGATTTTTTTAGCCTAAAACAAACTTTGCCTCATATCAAAGCACATGCTAGGAGTCAAAGAGCAATGGAGTATCTCAGTTATTTAAGGAAATACTAATAAAAAATATTCACATCCTATTGTGAAGGTATGACAGTTCCAGAAATACTCAGTGTGGATCTAGGACCACTTAAAGGATTTAGGAGCCACTTTCTTCCTACAATATGGGTCTTCTGGCTTTGAATGCAACCAAGGTCTCAGCTGTGTGAAGATTAGCTGCCATATAGCCATGTAGTCCATGCCAAGGTCATACGCTGAAATTACAGATGTGTAGTTGTAACTCTGCAAAGCTCTTTCTATTTCAACCTTTAGCCTCAAGGGAAAAAAAAAAGTCAAGGGGAATCAGAGGTACCTCCCAATATCTCTAAAGATAAATAAAGTCTTTATATCTCTTTTAAGAGTCTGAGTCCATACTACTTCTTCCTCTTAAAGGAAAACATTTCACAGATCTGGTAACACAGCTGCAGAGATGTAAGCCAATGTGAAGCTTTCTACCCCTCGCAACAATTAACCTTTTCCCTCAAATCTCCAAAGGTGAGATGAAAGATCCCTAAAGATCAGAATTCCAGCAAGACAGTGTGACCCACTCTATTAAGGACTTTCAATATTAAGACTAACACCTTGAACTCCAACAAAACACCAACAAGTGGTTTGTGCACAGTAAAGCAGCGGGAAGGATCAAAAAACCTCCATCCAAACTTCATTGTAATTGCCCTCCTCTATTCTGCACACACTGGAGGCAATCGCCAAGCTTTTTAGTAGCGTAGCTTAGAGTACGTTTGAAGTAGTTTGACCGTGATATAACAAAGACATGTAATAACGTTATATCAGAGGAGAAGGAACACTGCAGCCCAGTAAAGAAACCAGCTTGAGCAGGACTTTCTCTGCTTGTTCTGTAGTCCAGCAACAAGCTGCATGGCTTCTGCCAGAAAACCAGAGAGCTGCAGAACTGCCTCTCTAAATTCCCACATTGATTTGCCTGTGGTTGGCCATAAGTGTAATTGTTTAGGTCCTGCAGGACTCTGTTGGGATGAAAATCACTGCTCAGAGTAAGCTATAGCAGCTATAGATCATGACTATCCTGCCTTATGAGATAATGACTTTATTTGACATTTAATCTGGAATATTGATATTATTTAAAGGATTTTTTTTTCTTTCAACTTTTGACGTGATTCCTAGTAATACCAGAGGAGACCACCTTTGTGGGCTGAAGAAAAACTGTCCTTCTAGTATCTTGTAAAGAAAAGTACTTAAAATTAATGTTTTTCTTAGCATTGTGGAGAAGAAGAAATAAAATACCACAGTCTAATGCTTGATAAAACAGTAAAATACAGTAAAACAGTTAAATATGCTCCTGTACAGCCTGTACCATTCCCATATATATTTTACTGGAGGATGAGTGCAGTACTTTGAGGTGACAACCACACTTTATTTGCAAGTACATAGCACCCAGAACAGCATATTTATTCATGATGTAAGTGTTTAGGCATTATCATATTTTAGAGAGGTACCCATGCTATTTAAAAGAGGTTGCTTTTAAAACACCAGTGTAAGTGTTCAGTGGATACCAATGAAAGATATTTAATGCTCAAACAGACTCATTACTAATAATGTCTGTGAAAGATAAAAATTCAGATAATATTGAATACAATAAAAACCTTAGCCCTGAGAGAGATGGGCACAATAAGAGCAAAAATACCTATGAGGCCAAAAGTCTGCTAATTTGCCTATTAAAAGACTCTGACATGTGATCTTTATAAACTACTCTCAGGCTGCTATATCTTCGTAGTCAATGGTTTCTACAAGACATGTGGAAAGTCTGCTATTCACATTAGAATTGCCCTTCAAATCACAGTATTTTTTCTTAAATAAGAAACATGGGATATATAAATAAGATGATACACAGCACATACACAGAAAAAAACCAAGGGAAGTCAGTACAAAATTCCAAAATATTTAATGGATATCAATTTCTTGTAAGTTTTAGTGTTATTTGTCTTATAGGTTTTTATAACAGACATTAAAAAAGCTGTCTGCATGGTAAGTAATAACTGTCTATCTAGCTATCAAAATACAAGATAAAAGTTAAATCTACATCTTGAAAATAAAATATAATTTTGTCTTCACACAAGCAGTGATGTAGAAAATACAGCTCACCTTCTAGCTTCATTGTGAGGTTAATTCCTATGCAGATGGAAGCATAACACTTTTACATTTCAGGTAATGGAGTTTTCAGCCATAAAATGAATCAGTTTGCCATTGATTTATACAAATATTAGCTCTGCAATGGTCACCACTAATAAGAAACTAGACATTAAAGGGCTATGTCAACTGCAATATACAGTGACCCTGGGCAATGTTTTGTATTCATGACTTCTGAAATAAATGCTGCTATCACTGAGTTTAATTGTGAAATACAAGTTTTAGTCAACTGACATCATCTAAAAATATTTTTCAAGATAAATAAGGAAGTCACAAGGGATCCTGCAATTGTTTGAATGTAACAAAAAAGGCAATTTTTAAAAGGAATTAATGAAGGAAGAGATATAAATCAGAGGGGCTAAGGCTCAACTAGAAATCAGATTGCATAAGTCTGTGAAAGATAACAAAAAATCTTTCTATAAATATATAAATAATAAAAGAAGGACTAGGGAGACCATACAGTCCCTCTTGGACACAGAAGGAACAACAGTGACAGGGCATGAGGAAAAGGTTGAAGTGCTCAATGACTTCTTTGCCTCAGTCTTTAATTGTAAAGCAAGTTGTTCCCTCTGTGTACAAACTCCAGAAATAGAGGAGAAATATGAGGCTCCCATGGTCCAAGAGGAGGTGGTCAGAGCCTTGCTAGCCTGACTAGACACCCATAGGGCCGGATGGGATTCACCCAAGGTTATTGAGGGAGCTGGTGGATGTGCTGGTCAAACCCCTTTCCATCATCTTCCAACAGTCCTGGAAGACTGGGGAAGTTCCTCTGGACGGGAGGCTGACTGATGTTGTGCCCATCAACAAGAAGGGTCACAGGGAGCATCCAGGGAACTACAGGTCTGTCAGTCTGACCTCAATGCCAGAGAAAGTCATGGAACAGGTGATCTTGAATGCTATCATGAAGCACATGCAAGAGAACTGGGTGATCGGGCCCAGCCAACATGGGTTCACGAAAGGCAGATCTTGTCAAACTAACCTTATCGCCTTCTATGACAAAGTGACTCAGCTGCTGGACGAGGGAAAGGCTGTGGATGTGGTCTTCCTGGACTTCAGCAAAGTCTTTGACACAGTTTCTCACAGCATTCTGCTGCAGAAACTGTCAGCCTCCGGCCTGGACAGGTGCACACTCTCCTAGGTGGAAAACTGGTTGGATGGCTGGGCCCA
>WAAB01013377.1:0-15820 GCA_013389865.1 Piaya cayana | reverse complement strand
ACCTCATTGCTCTCTAACTACCTGAGAGGAGATTATAGAGAGGAGGTTACTGGCCTCTTCTCCCAAGTGACAGGGGACAGGACAAGAGGGAATGACCTCAAGCTCCACCAGGGGAGATTTTGGCTGGACATTAGGAAATATTTTTTTCCCAGAAATGGTCATTGGGCAGTGGCAGAGGCTACCCGGGGAGGTGGTTGAGTCACCTTCCCTGGAGGTATTTAAGGAATGGGTGGATGAGGTCCTGAGGGGCATGGTTTAGTGTTTGATAGGAACGTTTGGACTTGATGATCTGATGGGTGTCTTCCAACCTGGTTGTTCTATGATTCTATATCAAGACACGCAATTAAGCATGGAGTTCATTGCTCTCACTGAATTTTTTTTAACCTGTTTATTGTTTCTTTGCACCTTGACACCTAGACAAGCTTCAGCTTGGACCACAGCTCATTCTGTACAAAAAAGTAGCAGAAGTTATAAGCAATACCTCAGCTTTTTTTTTGAAAATATAAGAAGGAGATCATCAAGGCTGTTTTAATATTCTTTATTTTATGGTTAAAACCCAGAAGAGCTATGTGTCCAACAGTCTCCACTGTGCATTACACCTAATACACAGAAGCTGAGCCACAGCTCCTGCATCATTTCTATGCTGAAGCAGGCCTTCATTTTGCTGAAGCAAACCAGATAATGTAATCACAGAGAAAAGTTAGTTTAAAAGTGCCAATTAAATGAAATACTCTCAAAAAACCCTCTACTTCCATTTCCAGACCACCAGAAAAGTATTTCCTCAGAATAGCTTTCTCCCAATTTAGAATCAAGGATTTATAAACTGAAACATTTGGAGTTATAGTTTATTACCAACAAGCTAGAGAAAACCCCAAACCTCTCATTCCTAACTAATTTATTTATTTTTCTCACTATGAAATCCAAAGAAAAACGTCATGTTTATGTTTTAAATACTTTTCCAGTGTTTTTCTCCACTAGAAAAGGGAATTTTAAGGCCTCACCTTACAAAATCTAATGGGAAGATATTAGTGTTGCATTTATTCTGCTAAAGGCAGTGGGAAATGATGGTATTACCATTTTCAATATTATGATTTTTTCAAACTAGGGATTTAATAAATTTCAGAGACATTTTAAAGACTCAATGAAAGCTTTTATTATGCAGTCAATGCAATGATTTGCCAAAAACAGCAGCAGGGTTATTTCTACATTAATCATTAATTAAAGCAAAGTTGAGCTGCTTATTATTCATAGAATAGTTTGGGTTTGAAAGAACCTTAAGGCCCATCCAATTCCAACCCCCCTTGCCATGAGCAGGGACACCTCCCACTGGATCAGAGGCTCCAAGGCCCATCCAACCTGGCTTTGAATGCCCCCAGGGATGGGGTAGCCACAGCTTTCCCGGGCAACCTGGGCCAGGGCCTCCCCATTCTCAGAGTTTCCAAATAGAAACTTCTTTTAAATTGATCTAATTCCCAGTATCACAATCACACATAATTAATTGAATGTTTCTTCTGGGATTGAATGATAAATACTTCAAGGCAGGCAACATATGAACTAAACATCAATCTACTGACATAGTTAAAAATGCCTGACAAGAACTCCTCAGCAATTTGAAAAGGAGCAGTAACGCTACACTGACAGAGGGAAAATTCTGGATATATTCTCTGTTGGTGGTTTTGGATTGAAACTCTGAGTTTTTACCTCTAGGTTTTTGTTTTCCTTTAATCAGGAACCACAGCACTGCTGTCAAGGATGCAAACAATACTTTCAAGCGATAAGAGTGCTTGCCACTACAATTTCTTCATCAATTTTCCTTTATTTCATTAATTTGAGCACCTACAGCTGATGACCTTAATGCTAGTATTTGGAAGAAACAGTAGTTCTAGGCAAATGGAAGAAACTCATCAAGGGATATTGCATTGCTGCTGTTGAAAATACCACTATTCTAAAGGCAGCAGCCCCAAAACAGCTACATACAAAATAGTTCAACATGTTAAAAGCTGACTAAGAAAATTGTTCCCTGGCCTATTTAAATAACATTAAGGAGAATGTAATAGGACTAATTCTTGTTGTAGAAAGCAGAAAAATAAAACTCTTAATCAACTATGAAGCTAAACCTTTTTATTATGAAGATGACCTGTGACCTTTAAGAGATTTATTTTGTTCCTTCACCCCTTCTCCTGAGCAAAGGATTAAAACATTATTCATTCTATAGCTATGAAAAAAAAAAAACCCTGTCATCTACACTGCTTTTTATTTTCTTCTCAACATGTCCATTGTGTTTCAAATAAATATTTTTTGCCCAACTCCTGGAGTTCTTAAATAATGTCTTCAAACACTCAGGAGAAGTGTTGTCAGAACTGTGAATAATGTTCAGCTGAATTGTGTGTGTCACAAAACCACCTCATGTACAAGCACGTATTTCCCTGGAGACAATATATTAAAGCAATGAAAACGTCAGTTCTGCAGCTCCCAAGGACAGACTCCTTACCCAGGAACGGTGAGTGTGGTCATGCCAGAGTGCCCTTATGAAATAGAAGTAGTCACAGCTTAGCAGTAATTCAGCTCTTTCATTGAAAGCACCGAGTGTTTTAATTGGAGCACATTGGGATTCATTTACCAAACATCATTGTATTTTATAGGTGTTTTCAATCACTTGGACTCATCTGATGTTTATATGACCTGTAGTATCGAGTAGTCATATTTTAACAAGTTGTGTTATAGAATCAAAGAAACATCAAAACATAGAATAGTTTGGGTTGGAAGGGACCTTAAAGATTACACAGTTCCAACCCCTGACCATGGGCAGGGACACCTCCCACTGGATCAGGGGCTCCAAGCCACATCCAGCCTGGCCTTGAACACCTCCAGGGATGGGGCAGCCACAGCTTCCCTGGGCAACCTCAGTCAGGGCCTCCCCACCCCCATCAGGAAGAAATTCCTCCTTCTCTCTAGTCTAAATGTGCCCCTCTCCAGTTTATACCCATTGCCTCTCATCCTATCACTCCAAGCCTTTGTGAACAGCCCCTCCCCAGATTTCCTGTAGCCCCTTCAGGTACTGGAAGGTAGCTATTAAGGTCTCCTCAGAACATTAACAACCCCAACTCTCTCAGCTTGTCCTCATCTGGGAGGTGCTCCAGCCCTCTGGTCATCTTTGTAGCCTCCTCTGGACCCGTTCCAACAGCTCCATCTCCTTCTTATGTTGAGAATTCCAGAACTGGACAGAATCCTCCAGATGAGGACTCACAAGAGAGGAATAGAGGGGCAGAATCACTTCCCTCCCCCTGCCAGCCACACTGCTTTTGATACAGCCCAGGACACGGTTAGACAGATAATGCATAAAATCATAGTATCCTTATTGCTATGTTTCTTAATATAATCCAGTCATTACTGCATTGTTCCCCCACAATCTGATCTTTAAGCAGACACTTGGTTACACATTCTACTATTATGACTGACTTGTGGAGGCTTCTCCAGTATGGACACAGATACCCTGACATGCTGCTAAGCGATGCAGTTCTAGTAAAGCTGCAAAGCATCTCTTGGTCATTCAACTTCTGCAGCTAAAATGAGGAATGAAACAGTATTTCCTTTATCCCACAAAGATCTGCTCAGACACTAGAACAGAACAGGTGACTGTGATAGAGATGTTGGCTTATATAGATTTAGGTGTACTGACTTAAGAGATCCTGTTCTAATCTATGACGGCTCTGCAAACCTTTGCAGATTTTCCTTGGGGGTGTCTTACTTTCTTCCATGGCTCACATTATTCTGTCTGAGCAACACATACACCTAGACCCTGTTCCTATTTGAAAGAAATTAAGGAAGGAAAGGTTCTGCTGTGGTCAAGTGCAGAATTTATCAAAAGAAAAAACCAAAATGCTTTCCTAGTCCCAATTAAAAAGTTAGAGAGACATTGATGCCTTATGCCTCAGCCCACGTAACAGGGAATAATCACAATGCTTTGAACTTACTTCTATCAGAAACAGAAACCAGAACTGATAAAACAAGTTCACACACTGGACAGAGGTTTCCAATTTGTTTGAAAAACTGATGTTCCAGTGCTGGCAGGCACTGAACAAGGTCAATCTCAAAAATAACATAGTAAGGAAAAAAGCCAAAATAAATCAAAAGCCCCAAACAAAACAGAACAACAACCATCAGATAAACTAGCTGGGCTGCTTTTAAGAAAAGGAAATTTCAGCCAGGGAAATGTATTGGAAATGGAGTATTGCTGTCTGAAAAACAAAAGCTTCAAGCTAAAACACTGCTTACACAGCCTATGAAAACATCCTGTCTGGGAAAACATAGAGTCTTCAAAGTCCTAAGAGCATGATTCCATACCCACCAGTCTCACTGCCAGAGGAATGGTGTGGCACACCACTCAAACAACCAAAACATCAAACAGCTCCTGGGCATGTGTTCTTTCACTTTTTAAAAAACAAACTGATTTAAAACAAACACAGCCTGAAGTACTTGGGCATCTCCACTACTACGTGAAAAAATGAGCAGCAAAAGAAAAAGCAAACTGAAGGCCAATACATCACGCAGAAAACTCACATATTCATTAGCATGGCATTAAAGTTAAAGCCAAGTAAACTTTTTGAAATGTAGAGAGATTATTATATTCCGACTAGACAATGAATAAAAGCTGAAACACTTAGCCAAGCAATGGTCTCGGATGAAGATATACTTGCTAAATAATTGTGATTTCAAGTGGGTAGACTTTTTCCAAAGCAGGAAATGTAATGGTTTCAAAGTGGCCACTAAGCTTTACCATTCATAATAGTAGTAATCTGTCTTAAAATATTAGTGTTTTGAAATACAAGCTTTGTGATGTGCAAGAGTGACTGAACTATTGCCAGATTACTGCAATTGAGAAGCATGCTGGAACCAGATAATCATATTGAATAAGGAGGAAAGAAGCTCAGTGAAACTACAAGAGGTTCTAGTCTCCAAATAAACAGAAAATATGTAAAGGGCAGATGAAATCATTCCCTTTTCTTTTGGAAGGAAAGCATAAAATGTCAATAATGGGAAAGGAAAGCTAGGAAGGAAAGACTTCAAGTCCAGTTCTTGCTTTCCAGGTGGTTCTTCCACAAGCATCCTTCCAATATCTTCTGCCAGGCCAGCTCAGACTCACCAAACCGTAGTTTTACTGATATCTTGTCCAGCCCATGAGCCTATGTTTCAGATGTTTTGTCAGTTTGTATTGACTAGTGTACTCTATGCACAGAACTTGAACTTAGTTGCAAAAAACTCTTCTAATGACCTATCCTGTATGAACTGGAGTCAGATCTGCGAAGTCCAGAAGTGTGTCTGGAAATTTACTGCAATTTTCTGTTTAGCACCCAATCCCTGAAGTGTTCTTATTAGCATTCTCAAGGAGCCTGCATAGCAGAACCTTGGTAAAGCACCCCTTTATCAGCAGCTGCAAGAACAGCAAATGTATTGCTAGAGAAGGCAGCTTTTGTAGCTTTTATACATTTTTTTGTACACAGACTTCTGCATACTTTGTAAATTACTTTATTTATTTGCCTTACAAGACCTAGATGACCACTGCAACTATTAACTGAGCATTTGTCCCCACTTATTTATGTCCTTATTTCAAGAACTGAAGTGTTTGCTCTTTGGAATTGGCTAATACTTGCCCAAATGGACTTCTGCTTTAAATTGCTTCCAAGAGTAAGAACTCAGGGCAGAATGATTTTGCTGATTTTTAGATAGGAAACAAGCTACTAGAGAAATGATACTATTGATTTTCTTTTCTACAGGATTCTCACTGGATTTCATTGTCCTTCTTGCTCCCTTTGCTTCTTTTGCTGAGAAGCTACAACAAAGAACATGATTTTTGTGAATGAGGTCAACACGTGACTAGGCCACTACCTTGCACAGAGAATTAAACTACTCAGTGAATTGTGAAAAGCTGCACAATCATTATTTCCAGTTACATTGAAATAAATTAATATAATTTAAAGATTTAAGTATTATTAATATGAACTTCTCACAGAAGTTAGTGGGCTTTCCAGTGTCTCATAAGATGACACACTTGTATGGCTATAAAATACTCCACATTATCAACAAAATTGGACAATGATTTTTAGAAGAAAGAGTTTTAACTCCTTACCTTCAGGAGATGCCCTTCAGACAGGTGACACTCACTAATTTTTCTCCTATCTCTCAACAAGATTATAAGAGCAGACCAACCAAACTCCCCAAATACTCCTCACCTGCTTTTTGATATATGTTGGAGGGAGGAGAGGGTGTTTATTGTACCACAACAGGGAGGAGCTGCACAACTCTTACAACTCAAAATCTGAATTTCACCACAATTTAGGTACTTAGCCATTCAGCCTGCTGTGGTTGTATGTTGGAATTGTTCTTTAAGTGCCCTGGCAGGGCAGAGTTGGGAAANCAGGCCAGAGGCTGACAGTTTCTGTAGAAGAATGCTGTGAGAAACTGTGTCAAAGGCTTTGCTGAAGTCCAGGAAGACCACATCTACAGCCTTTCCCTCGTCCAGCAGCTGAGTCACTTTGTCATAGAAGGAGATCAGGTTAGTTTGGCAAGACCCACCTTTTGTGAACCCATGTTGACTGGGCCTGATCACCCGGTTGTCTTGCATGTGCTTCATGATAGCACTCAAGATCATTTGTTCCATGACTTTCCCTGTCACTGAGGTCAGACTGACAGGCCTGTAGTTCCCTGGATCCTCCCTGCGACCCTTCTTATAGATGGGAAGATGATCATGGGTTTGAATGACATTATTCTTTCTCCCCAAAGAAAATCCTCCTTTATTATTCATGAATTCCTTTAATGCTTACACATAGCATCTTGTTGACAACAGGCATTAAGGAAACTCTATTTGTAACTCTTCTAGCAAAACAAAAATATGTTTCTTGAAAGCGTTCATTAAAGACCAGTCCTGTTGTATTACTGGGTTGTCTATGTTTTGTGGGGCCTTCAATTCCTTTCCTATAGGTGGCAATTATCAAGAAGAAATCAATGCTATTATTTTTCAATCCTATCAGATACGGTCTAGCCTGCTTTCAGATATATCATATTTATTAAAAAAACGAAAACTCTAATATTTCACAGTTTCTCTAGGACTGATTTGTCATTGTTTTATTAATTCCCTCCTCGTCTTCTTTTTGCTTTCTAACACAATAAATCATCCCAATAAAATTATTGTCACTTTGTTCATAACTCACAGGAAAAAAAGACAGTTTTTCTTTACTGTCAGCAGCTGGCATAATTCTAAAGTATGAAGTTTTTTTCAAACATATGAACAAGTAAAGAACACAAAATACAGAAAAAAATACATACTACAAAAATGACAGCTTCTTTTCACAGCTAAATAGACAGGGCTTATGATAATGATTGATAAAGTTTCATCTCCTTCCTATCTTGTATCTTACCTAGATGCAGAAGTTCCGAATCAAATTTATTGTTGTAAATAACCAGAATAGGTAAAGAAGGACATTTTTGCAAGAGATTGGAAGAGATTGCACAAGTGACAAGGAAAATAATCTAGAATTTTATGAGTTGAAGTCATACTGCCTAAACCTCAACAAAAATAAGAGGCATCTTATTTAATTATACAATATCATTGAATTAAAAAAATAGACATATGAAGTTTCCAGTGAAAGAGTTCAGGGATTAAAATGAAGTGGGAAACTTCTTCATAGAATAGACTTTGCATACAAAAAGAACAAGTAAGATAGGAATAAAACACTACAAGCATTATTAATTTCTTTCGAAGGCTAGGAAATTGCCACCTATTACTTCCAGAGACTGGATCTGCAACAGTAATTCTTCAGATTAGTCATTAGACAGCTGCTTACAAACTCACATAATCAAATCAAACCTTTCTTTTAATTCTCGCCTCTGATAAAGTATAGTTTGCCTATAAACTTTTACATTACTTGTTCATTCAGTTTAATTGCAAGAACATATTTGATTATGTCCTTTCTCCAGATGTAGTACTTGCACTGATATTTTACAATTCTGAACATAACATTAAAAAACTGACAAGGTTGCCAAGCTATTAGATAATAAAACTTTTATTCTCCCATTAAACAGATGGAAGATGAGCCTAGACCAGACTGTCCAATGCTCAGTGCTACAGAAAGAAATAAATCCAGGTAAATATGGTTGACCCAGTATGAAATTGCAACATTATAGAGTTTCATCTGTTCTGATTTGCAGCAAAGGGACACCAGAAAGGTGAATTTATCTCCTGCTGTTTACATGATATTATGATAAACATACATTTCAGTCCAGCACTGGAAAGTAAAAGCCGGATCAACAGTTTCTTGAACTCTTATCCTCACCAGATATGTCCTCTGTTGTGACTACTGAACCCTGGTGAAGAATTAGTGGTCAGTGAAAGAATTAACAAATATAGTAGCAGCATCCTTCTTTTTTTCTTCTTGGAAATGGAGCAGAAAGACTGCGTAAACATCATTTGACAATATTTCTGCCTGCTCCCTTCAGAGATCTATTTATCTGGATTTTTTAATGGTGAAAGCTCACACCCTACAGTCTACAAAGAATAACTGTGTGAAAGATTCTAGAAAGCTTATTCATGTTGAGTAACACCATACTGACCTTATTTGAATGGTACTACAAATTGATGTAGATGCTTTATGCAACTGTTTTAAATAAAGTCCTCACTAACAGTAGAAAGCACTGGAGAGGGAGATGGGAAGGTCAGCAGAAACTTAGCAGTGAAAGCTAAATTCATCCCCCCATGACGAGTATTTCCTCCAACACATTCTCCACAAATATGTTTTTCTACAAGCCTCTCTTCAAAAATCCAATGGCAAAACCATAATTTGGAAACAACTAGAGTTAGTCACATTTGAATCACAGAAGGACCATTCTGGACGAGTGTGCTGCACCAAAGCATGTGTGTAAAAGTGGGTAGTGCTGATTATAAAATGGTTCCAGGGAAATAATATGATTCTATGAAGGCAAATTTTGCATTAAAAAAAAAAAGATTAACAATTCATAGCAAGTTATCTTGTGTTCTGACACTTAAAAAGTCAAACATATCAAGTCTAATTCAGATAAGGGGTGACTTAGCCATGGAATTACAGCCTAGCCACAAACCCAGAATCAGGTAACTTAGCTAATACTTGCACTTTAAGAAAAGAGCAGAATACAGCACTGTAACGGTGGGTGGTCCTTGGCTTCTGTATGAAACATATTTTCTTACTGTTTGCTTGCTGTTTGAAATACACACTCATAGCAGGGTTCATGTTGTACATACCTCTCCACAGATAACACCAGGCGTTTGAAAATAAAAGGGTGCAGGCAAGTTGTAGAACAGCATTAGGAGAAACTGCTGAGAAAGACAAGGATGTCTCCACAGTCCAATTGCCTGTTAGACTAGCAGACTCTTGTCTACTTCTCCTAAATTTCAAACATCACTTTAAGCCCCGTCTTAGTGGCCTTACTGGGAAGGAACTAGTCAATGAAATAATGGCAAATTAATTGGGTACTAACAGGAATAGCGAGGCTCAATTTCCAAAAAGTGGGTTTGTTCATATTATTAAATGAAATTTGTTAAAAACCAATTATTAGGAATAAAATCAAATATCTGTGGATAAAATTAGAAAGCTACATCAGCCAATTAGAGTGCAAAATAAAACATGGAAGAATTAAGATGGTAACTCCTTTGTAAAGCTCAAGCAGGTGGTAATTATAAGCATTTGAATGAAATCAGTGGGAAACAGCTGTCTTGTTTTAAGTCCTTTCAAATGTCAACCAGCCTCCTTATCTCAGTCAGAATGTTTCTCTTCTAATGGTCTTTGAGCTTCAGAAGTCTGATGTGTTGCATCTGAATTTATATCACTGAGGAAATTTGAGATCTCTGTGATTGGAGTATCTAAACGAATGCCAGAACAGGCCAATTATAAGCTCTGTAAACCAAGCTTTAGTGGATTCATTCATTCACAATACACGTCATGCTAACAGCTAATTGTTACACATCATCCCTATAAGTGCAAAACTGTTAGCTTTCCACACACATGCTCTAAACTACCTGTGAGGGCACAGTGTTATGGAGCCAATGTTTTATACTTAGTGATGATTTTACAAAAATTATAAGGAAAAAAACAGTTGAGAGGAAAATAAAACCCAAGAAAAGAGTGGTGCAAGGGAAAACAATTGCTCAGCACCAGCTGACTGATGTTAAGTCAGGCACTGAGCAATAGCAACACCCACCAACTTCCACTCCCTAACCCCCTCCTGCAGTTTTAGTGCTGTGTATGACATCTTATGGCATGAAATATCCCTTTGGTTAGTTGGGATCAGCTCTCCCAGCTGTATCCCTTCCCAGCTCTTTGCAGACCCCCAACTCACTCCCTGGTGGGGAGCTGTATGATGCAGTTTTATCTATGAAATCGGTTCTGAAGACTTCCTATGCCACTATGCTACATCATTTACTTGTTAAAATGAATCTATAAAGTGCTTTAAATTTGGCCTGAATTCCTTAGAGGATAAATGTGAACAACTGGAACCTGCAGCTCTGTATGACCCAGAAAACAAACAAACTAGTTCAAGTATATTAAAAAATACTTTCTTCTTGCATGAGAATTCAGGTAATGGCAATAATGTTTATTTCCCTAACACGAATAAACCCTAATTTTATCTACTGTAGCTGAAGATGAGCAAATAACTCCATTAAACTGAAATTAGATCTCCTCCCTGTGCTGTTACAACAAAGGTGACTGGAAGGAGAAGCAGGGAAGAGCATGTAATATATTCAAACTCGAGATACTGAATATTGAAAGAAGCCAAAACCCTCTATAGTTGTTTCTTTCCAGATCTTTCTCTTGTTTACCCTTTTTGTCTCATTTAGCCTCATTTAATAGATTCTATATGGAAATAAAAATTCACTGCTTTGTATCTGCTCTGTTCTTCTGATTTGTTGCTTTTTTCACACCTAGGAATTAAAGTCCCACCAGCAGCTCAGAAAGCAAAATCTCAGTAAAATAATTTCATCAAATGGACAAATAAGCAAAGAAATTCATTGAGGCAAGGATACCTTGAATCTGCATATAAATAAGAGAACTTTTTAAAGTCATAAAAAACCCCAAACCTGTGTAACTTCTTAAAATAACACTTTGACTTTATAAAAAAAGAAATTTTGTGATTGTCATATGCCCTTCCCCCTCCTGAGCAGATCCTGAAGGATACGTAGCTGATGCAGATGGTTTGTAAACAAGATGTTTTACTTTAGGTGTAATTTCAGACAGGACAGAAGCAGAAAATACGAGAGTTTCACATGGATGAAAGTAAACAAATTATGGCAGACAGGACAGTGTCTGCAGGGTTGTGTCCTTTAAAACCTTCATGACAGTTTTGTCTCAAAGCATGAAGGTTATTTGTATTTTTGGATTGATTTACTTTAAAAAATACATGAAGGAAATGCCTTTATTTATGTGCAAGCAGGATGTTGGGATGGTAGAAAGATGTCAGGATCATCAGGCATGTAACAGGCACTGATGCATTGAAAGAGGGATGCTCAATGTACAATAGAGTTTGAATGAGGGGTGTGGTTCATGGTCCAGTTCAAGATTATGGCTGATCAAATGCACACTTGCCTATCAGGTGCCACTGAACACTCTGGACTGTGTTATTACATGCCTTGTTATTCTTTCTAGTATTTCTTGACTTTTCTCCATCCCAGTTACCAAACTTTCTATTACATAAGTTGCCTCAATTTTTTTTATATCTTTCTTCAGTTTAGGAGAAACATTTTGGACAAAGAAGTTCTCAGGAACTATGTTTTTAAAGCAATGATGAGAACTGTTTTGACTCAAGCAGTTCTAAAACCTCCCTTTTCATAAAGGTAACCAGCAGAGGGGAAAGGATGATTCAGTGAAAATGTCAGAAGTTGTGTTCTCCTGGATGCCTGTCTGGATGCTGACAAAGTCCTTTACCAATTTCCATTAAAATGGATTTGGGAAACGTTTATTAGTTCTTCCTGAAGTGCTTGTAATTACTTTTCCTTTGCTGCTCAGTACATACCTGCAGGCTGTTTTGCACACACTATCTATTGTCATTGTGCACCATGTGCTTTGATGATAGATATTAAGTCTCTCCTTTTTACTTATGGATATTAGGCATTAATTTATTTGTTTAGGAAGCCAATAAACCTTGGGATATTTATTCTGTTTGTAATTGTACTAAGTAACTACAGCTTTCATTCTGAAACGTAAAATCATCATGAACTGCATTAAAACATTAGAAGAAATAGGAGTTTTCTGAAGTCAAAATTGCCTGAAGATTACAATTTTATTATTTTTGATCATTTTAAGTAAGACGTGTTTAAAATACTAGTGCAAGCACTAAGAAAAATAGGGAAAAAACACAGTTTCAGATCTTCTTTAAGAAAAAGGAAACATTGCTGAAGACTATAAGCCTTTGTAATATTTTTATTCACTATTCCACGATACTTGGAGTTATCTTCAGAAATGAGACTTGAAAGCAAAGCACTGAAAATGCCTTAGAAATTATGCTTTCCTAGAATTATTAAGCTAGAAAGAAAAACAAAAAAGCATTTTAGTAGAGATCTGCTTTTGCATGTTCTTTAAACGTATTTTATCTTGGGTTAGCTGCTTGTGATCAGGAGTGGAATGAGATTTTCCAATTGTATCTAACCATTTCCCATCAGTTTTAAAATTAACAATGTATTTAAAATCCTCAGTTTTCTTTTTTTGAAGTAATGAGAGAGTTGGATTCATAAAAATCTGTTTTCCCTTATTTTTTAAATGAAAATTTGCTATTTGTTGAAATAGCTTAAATCTAACAGCATTGTAGTCTAGGAAGAAATGAAATAACCTGTTTTCTGTGTTAGAATTTGTTTTACAAAATTTAGGTAGTCTTTAAAAGTCAGTAGAAATGATAGAAAAAGTGCAAATTGAAGGAGATTTTCTTTTGGTAAGCAGCCAAAGAAAATCTGGGGACGGTATCATATGCTGTGAAAAACATATTTGTAGGCGAGGGTGACAGTAATCCAGCAAAGTTTTAAATTAATTTAAACATGGAAATGGTGGGGAACGGGGAAGCTACAGAGAGATCTGCACCACCTTTAACACTTCCTGTTCTAGATGGAATAATTTTTCACCCATGCATGTTCCGTGACATTCTTATGTAAAAATTGAGCTCCTTGTGCTGATATTTTTGACACCTGAAGCTGTAAGCATCGCCTCACTCGTAAGTAAAGAAGTCCAGACAAACGCTTTGCTTCAAAGAGTTGCTAGGCATGACCTTATTCTCAAGATTTCTCTCCTTTCCCTTCTCCTCTTTCTGTTTCCTTTCCAAAGAGTAAATAGTGGAAGAGTTGATGTTTGCAGTGACTCTATCATGAGCCCCCAGAGCCCCTAGCTACACTGAGATTATTCAACATGGAGAAAAGAGAGAACACTGCGATCTTCAAGTGAATAATTTCTACAAAAAAAAAAGACTACTTATCCTGAATATAGCAATAATGATGAACTAGGATAGATTCCTGGGATCTCTAGATCTCACTACTGATGTTTAGTTAAAGTTGGACCAATGTTCATTATATCAAGCACAGTCAATCATGGATTAAAATTAGATTGTCAGTCCCTTCTAGCCTGATATCTGCTTCCAAAGTTTCATTTCTCTCATTACTTTCACACAGAGTTTTATCTAACAAATGAAACCCTGAATATTTTAACAAGACACTTCATCCAATGACAGAACCACAGCAGGCAGAAAATTGTGTTTGAAGATCATTACAGTACTGGTGCTTCTATTGGAAAAGAAATTTCTGAATCCACTTAGAAATATCTCTGAATAAGAGTCCAGTGATACATTATCCAGGGCTGAGGGTCTTGTGTAAAGAATGTGGGTTCTCACTCTGTCTCTGTTGAGAAACATAATTTTTAACAGCATAGCCTATCGCTTAGTATTGAGCCAGAGAAACACCTGCAGATTGCAGACTTTTTCCCTCTTTCAGTTCACAGAGTCAAAATCTGCTTCTTAGCGCTAAGAAGTCGAGGCTCCAGGATAAAGCTATGTAATTATCTGCACTGTCTCTGGCAGTGCTGGCAGCATCCAAGCTGCAAATACATGGTGCAAGACAAAAGAGCAACTGCCCTCTGAACTCATTTAAACTGGTGAAACCTGTGCATTACTGTATTTATCCAGAGCTCTGGAACATTTGTTTTAAAACGAACAGGAGGATGCATTGATTTTCTCCTTCTACAAATGATTTTGCTTGCTTATTACACTCTTTTTCAACTAGAATAAGATTTAAAGAGTCTAATTATTAATTTGACAGCTTTGGCCAGATGTGGTTACAGTCATCATAAAGCATGATCAAAGTATAGACTGCATGTAGTAAATAAGAAAACATTCTTATTTAATTCTATGCCATAATTATCCATAACAACATTTACTTTAGTATATTTTTTTTTTTCTTTTGACATTACAGAGTTCTGGGCTTGAACAGTGAGAGTGGTAGCAAGAAGGCTGCATGGTCTTTATTACTTTCACTATACGCACAGCAACATGTTACTCATCAGGGCAGGGAACCACTGGGGTGGCTGTCACTTTGGAATCCAAGTTTCACACATAATCATGCTTTAAAAGTAAATTACTAATTTTCAAATGTCTGAAGCATAATGAGATTCAGCTCCCTTTGATTTTCACTGTCAAATTTATTTCATCCCCTCATCTTCATGCTCCTCTAACCTAAATGAACTGGTTTGGTTTGGCTAAGCAAAATTCAGAATTGAACTGCTTTTTAAACTCCATTGTGAACCAGCTTTATAAATCTGAATGAAACCCATTTTTTTAATATATGTATGATACACATGGGACTAGAAAAGTGCCATTTGTCCAGTGTTTGAGAGTTTAGCATCTGTGTTATGAAAATGGATTCTACCTTAATTGCAAGGAGCCTAGAATGGAATGGAAGACAAAGTTCCATTTTAATACGGTAAAAATGATATTTTTATATAGTAAGTCATAGAGGAGAGCTCCCATATGTTTAGGTATGCTTGGGACAGACCGTATAATTAGCAGGTGCTAGGAAAGGGGTGAAAAACCAAGCAAAAGAAATTAATTCTGACTCATTTTATCCCCAGACACACCTGCAATTAAACAAAAGGTTGAACTATTATCAATTCAAGCAAAAGCAAAGCTGTAACTCATAGAATCACCAAGCTGGAAGAAACCCATCAGATCATCAAGTCCAACTGTTCCCATCAAACACTAAACCATGTCCCTCAGGATCTTGTCTACCCATGCTTTAAACACCTCCAGGGAAGGTGAATCAGCCACCTCCCTGGGCAGCCTTTTCCAATGCCCAATGACCCTTTCTGTGAAAAACTTCCTCCTAATGTCTAGAACTCATTCAGTTCCTTCATTAATACTCACTGTGGAAACAAAAAGCTCGGGGGAAAAATATTGAAGAGTAGACTACTTGCGGAGGAACACTCAGCTTTAGAAGCCCCATTACAACTCTACCAAATTTGGAGTGACTTTCCATCAGTCTTTTTTGAAGGGTTCTACAATTCTCTTCCAGAGAATCCAAAGGCTTTGGGATTTTTTTAAATAATCAGTATTTAACATAAGGAACAATTCTGTTTCAAGAAGTATGTACTACACAACCTCCTTGCAGAGGCTATACACACAGTCACCATGAATCCTTTGAATTGTCCTCTAGCATCAGCTCAATTATCCCGAAACGTTGAGCAGTAGGACCAAGCAGCCACCGACTGCTGTAATGCAGGCATTCAGGCATTCCCCTAGAGAGGTAATACAGTTAACTCCTCTGGAC
>WAAB01013376.1:112725-129155 GCA_013389865.1 Piaya cayana | reverse complement strand
GGGGGGGGGGGGGTGTTGGGGGAAAAAAGCAGCTGAGAGGCAGAGGAGGCAGAGGAACGCGGCTCAGGAGCGTCTCAGGGCTTCTCGGATCTGGGGACAGGAGTGAGATTGGAGAAAGTCAGAGCGATGCCAAGGAGGAAACAGCAAGCACCCAAACGGGCTGCAGGTAAGGAGAAGCCATCCCCTTGCACAGCCTCTGTCTCTCCGCTCCTTCCAATCCTACCCCCTCTCATCTTTATTATTATTATTATTACTATTTAGGGTCACCCTTGCTTTTCCAGGCTGGATCCTTATTTATTTATCCCCCTCCCTAATCCCCCCCCCCCCCCACTCCTCCTTCCCTCTCTAACTCTGTGCAGCCAGTTTCATCCCTTATTGCTCTGACGCGGGGGGGGGGGGTCCCCTTGCACCCTCGCTCCGTCCCCGCCGCCTCCATCCTTGCTCTGGAGAAACTTTCTTCCCCTTCTCCCCAACTTTCTTCCCCTTCTCCCCTTCACCGAAGCGAAACCAGCCTCCTATTTCCTTCCCCTCTTCAGCTTTCTTCCATTTATTTATTTATTTTTATTTTAATCAACCTCCCTTTACCCCCCACCCACTTTTTATTTTTCTTTTTTAAAATTTTATTTTTTTTTTTAATTATTATTTTTTCAACCGTGTGTCTCGCGCAGCGGGTCGGTGCGTTTAATCTCTTGATTTTTCTCCGTCTTTGCTGGTGGCAGCGCTGGCCGGGTGAGTGTGAGTGAGTGAGTGTGTGTGTGTGTGTGTGTGTGTGTACGCCTGAAATAGTCCAGGGACTGTCTCTGCTGATGAACCCGGTGGGGAAGTTCAGCCTTTGATCATCGGTGGTGAAAATTGCAACAGGAAATAAAACTGAAACGTTCCGACTGTTAGAAGACAATCCGCGTTTTCAAATCAAATCCTCCTTTTGTCTCGTAGCCGAGTTTGATACATTTGCACACGCCAAGTGGTTTTGCAATTTTATTTTTTATTTATTTATTTTTTTAAAGGAGAAAATAGTTTGCAACTTTGGGAGTGTTTCGGGTTTCGTCGTTTGTAGGGTGTTCGTTTTCTTTCGGGGGCCAAGGAAAAGAACCAGATGAGTGGGCCTGTACAGTAAATCTTTTCAAAGAGTTTTCTCCCGGGCTGCTTAATTGCTTTTTATTTTTTTTTTAATAGTGCGGTGGGGTTTTGTTTCTGGGAAGCGGCAATATGGAAGTTCATTTTTCTCCTGCCAGACCCACCCACTGAAAAATCAGCTTTCCAGTTGATTGCCAGCTTTGATTTGACATTTGATTGATCACCTGTCATCTTGCTGCCTTTGATCTATTCATTCTTGATATATATCAATAAATCATTCACCATGGTAACCCGAGTGCCAATGACGTAAGGCTTGCCCTCTAGATTCTCTTAGCCAGACATGCACAATTATTATCTTGTTTGGCTTTTAATGTAGCCAGGTTTTTATTCCTTTCTTTTTTTTTTCTTTGTGTCCTTCATCAGATTAGTTCTCTTAAGAAAACTACCATTTTAAGTTTGTAGTTTAAAAACTGTTTGCTGATTTCCCCCCCCCCCAATATTTTGAAGGTATCGCACGCGTAGCATAAGTGGGACAAAAAATGTGTGGGCAAGTTTCGTGGCGCACTTGAATAAAGTTTGAAAAGTAGTACTCGGGTTTTATTCGGAGGTAAATATTATCTCAGAGAAACTGGGGCAGGCGGAACTTTTATAAACTTACAAATCTTGCTGTATTCATGTGGGTTTAGGACAATGATCTGCAGGCAGAGGCTTTTGGGACGTGACCAAAATGTACCTATTGCAGGTTGCTGTTGTGATTCCAGGCAAGAAAAGATCCCCTTTAATCATAAATAAGAGTTAAGCTATATTTTATATATATACATACATACATATATATATATATGTATTCAGAATAATTCTCTCATGAGTTGCTGTTATTATTTTATTCACAAAGAGGTTATATCTGAATAAGGCATTAATGTTTTCAACTTGCAGGATAAATAGCTATTTTTTTTCATGGATTCTGATCATCATAGTGACAGGGCTAGAACTGCTCCTTTTTTTTTCTCTCTCTGTCAGGAGTACGAGGCTTCATTTTATTTTGTTTTCAAAGTAGAATTTTCACGTGGAGTGTGTGTAGTATCATTTTGGAGAAGGGGCACCCTGTTCTTTTTTAGAAATGGGAGCTACAGTGAGTACATTTTTGTGAGCAAAGCCCATGTTGTTGTTTCCCGGGATTTCCCTGCTGAGAATACAGTAAGATATGGGGTTTTTTTAATCCAGAATGCTACAGTATTTTTTAGACCTTTAATGACAAGGTAGAAATTTGAATGACCACGATAACATCTCTCTTATGCTCAGTATAAATTGTGCATTGCTTTTTCAGTGGTGCCTTTCTTTCATTATATTTGCCCTCAGATCAGTGGTCTTTCAGGTCCAAAAAATACTACAAATGCAGTCTAGTTTCATCCAGCATAATTGATCCGGAGGAGGTTTATACATTTGCAGCAGTTCGCCTGCTCTGAAGTTGTATTTGTGTGTTTGTAGGGGTAAGGGAGGGGTTCAAAGAGCAGACGTGCCTGTTGTATATAGTTCTAAAAACTGACTTAAATTTTTAGGAATCATACTGAGGTTCTGGTTGGTATGGTGAAAAATACCTCAGAGTGACAGTAGACAGATTGTGCAGTAAGAAATTAATTGCTCATCAGGGCTGATTACAAAGCTGCTGATTCTTTTTATTTAAAGCAGTTAATACATTATATATTACTTAATTTTCACTTTTATTTATTTTTAGTTGTGCAAGATCAAAGGTATCAGTTGCACTGCATTTTGTCTTGATGGCAGCAGAGATATCGAAGAGAAGTTTGCAACTTTTAGCTTCTTTCAGATAGTTCACCTCCAACGGAAGAAAAATGATAAGACTTATGATTCTGGACATGCCTGCTTTTGTCATTGCTTAAAATTAAATACTCTGCACAACTGTAAATAATTACTACCATGCACTGACTTTGAAAGCAGGTTTCTAGTTTGATTAATGAATAATGTAAAGGTTAGAGAGAACCAGTGAGTGAATCAGAAGTGAAGTCCTGCTGCTAGATGAAATCCATCTAGAGAAATATACATGGCAATTTTGTCCTTTTCTATTATTAATTTTAAGCCTTGTATTCCTAAGAAATATATTACAGACCATTGTAATGAAACGAGGGAGCGTAATTGGACAAATGGGGCACTATTTTTGTTTGATGATGGGTGTTTTTGATCTCAAATTACACTTTTAAAGACCCTCTATTTCACGTCAACACCCAAACTACGTCGAATGCATTTTGATCTGTCCAGGGCCGAGTCTTTTCTGAATCGTCATTCCTTTTTTGAGATTGTCACTTCCATTTCGATAGTTGCAGCTCTTTATTTCAGCGCCTGCTTTGGTATCACGTTTGCAATAAGCAACCCATTCGTGCTGTAGCTCTCACCCAAATGAACCACAAAGGGCTTTACAAACTCTAGGCCTAATTCTTCTTCTGCTCAGGTGGAAAGCAAAAATAGCCTTACAGGCAGCATCGGCGCAGTTGCAATAAGTACTGTCTGCTCCTGCAAGTAAGAAGAGACTCAGGCCCAGCAAGTACTTCATCCTTCAATGAAACGCAGCCACCTCTGGGGCAGAAGTCTTGTAACGATGCCATAACAAATGGTAATATATTAACAGAAGGGTGGAAAAAAAGGGTGGGAGCAAAGCAGAATTGCTATTCAGATTTTATTCCTAGGGGTATGAAATAGCTTTCAAACACAATTTCACTGGATTAAACTCTCCTTTCCCCTGCAGCTTGTTTAAATGTGCATATTTTATTTTGCCATCATGAATTGCTAGTTTGCTTTTTTAAAGCCTCCAAAGAGGAACCTGGACATTAACGCCTGCTTCGGCTGAAATTTTGTGTTCTTCTCTCCTTTTCTCTCTCCCAGCTCCAATAGGCTATCTAAGAACCAAAGCTCTGGGAAAGTACAGCAGGAGCAGATATCAGTCACATTCTTTTTGTTTATTTGAGCTGTAGAATAGCAGAGTTTTGGTTGTGGAAGAGTTCTCATAAATCACCAAGCAGAAGACCGTTACCAGTCAGTACTTTAAAGCTGCAGTTTGCACCTTAGTAGTATAGTAAGAGGTTATTTAAGGGAGAAACCTATTTAGAAAGTGAAATTCTGTTTCTTCAGAGAGCAGAGTAAATGACCAGCTGGGTCTGATGCGTGTATTTCTGTGATGAGAGGAAGCGATGTATATATGTATTAATAACCAAGACCCTTGTGGCTTTCCGAATGTTATTTGTATCCTTTATTATAGTGGCAATAGAGGCAGGTTCCAGGCGAGCAGCACTGGCTGAAACTGTAGAAATGGCAGCCCTGCTTTGTTTAACCATCCTCCAGAAAAGCAAGTGCACATCAAACCCACCTAAATAGCTCCTGCCTCAGAACCTTTCAGCTGCTGTGCACATCACGATGCTGACAGATGACAAAAAAAAAAAAGCCAAGGTGTTCACAAACTAAAGGAGCCTTTAAATCCTGATTAATTAAATATATTCCAAAATAGGTGCTTTTGCAACTAAAGAGGCACCAAAATTAGCTGCCATCTGTGTAAATTCTGGAATTGGCTACCAAGCCCTAAGCTGCTCTGTAATTTTTTTTCCATGTCAAAACTCGGGCCTGGATGGGACAATTTGGTATCAGGTTCATTTTAGTTACTGTTCCCTTATTTCAATTTTACTCTCACGTATCAAACTACAGTATATTATCGGTATATAAAGAGTGGGACTCACCAAGGGTTCAGCCCCTGTAATTGTGATAGGAAAGATGTTTCCATCAGCAAATGGCACGATTTTATAGCGCTTTAAAAAATATGTTCATTGTCAGAAATTCTTTTGCATAAATGCTCTCCCTCTTCTGTGCTGTCTAATAGAAAAGCCTGTTTTCTTCAAACCAGCAGGATTGTGGTAGTACCTCCCGGCACTATCCCCTCCTGATTTTTGCTCTCATCAGTAGCACCCACCTCAAGTAACCGTTCCCCTTAGAAGAGGTCCCTGGAGTTCCTCCGTAGCACAGGGCTGGGCTGAGCATTTCTCCCCATCATTTTACTTCCCATCCCGATGAGGACATCACTCTCAGAGAGCAACTCCAAACCCGTAAAGAAAAAAAAAAAAAAAAAAAAAAGCTGTCAGTTGCTGTGGCTGCAATTCCCAACTTAGCAGCAGCAGAGGGAATGGAACTGTACTCTATCAATTACAGTTGGAACCAGAGGCTAAACACTTATTGTGTTAAGCTATTGTGCAGATCTTAAGAGCTCAAATGTAAAAAAAATACCATGTCAGCTAGTGGAGGGGAGAATAAGACCTGGTTCTTCTACTGGGTGATGTATTACTAGCAAATGCAAAGTAAAATGATTCAAATTCTGTGTAATGCCTCTTGGGTTGGGACATGTGTGTACCATATTATGCCTTAAAAAGAGGGGATCTACAGACCTTACTGCTAAAATAAGTCGTTGTTTTTCCCCGCTTCTCTGCAAAATGAAAATATTTGTGAAGTTTTACCTCTAAAATATGCTCATGCAGGCAGAGAGACATTTTCATCTGCCTCCGAATCTGATACAGGAGTCAACTGGAAACACATTACACTCTCAGCAGAAGTCGTACATTTCATTCGTGCAAGACCAGTGATTTTTTTCATTATCTGTTTAATTGTAATAATTTACATGAGAGTGGGTCCAGTTCTGCAGCTCTTACTCAGCACTTTGCCTCAGTGGGTAACTGGCCTGTGTAAAGACTGTTTATATCCAACTGGACTGTTTAGCTACCAAATTGAATGTATATATTTCTTTACTAGTGTTTGCCTCTGAAAGGGGCAGAGCTCTACCTTGAAGATTTACATCTAAGGAGGGTTCTGTTTGTAACTTGTGTACCTAAGAGCTGCATGTTTTTCTTTTCTGAAGTCTGTAGGACAGAGGCATTTTGCTTACTCGGCTAACTTCACTTCTCAAATATGTTTCCATTCTCTGTGTTAATTATCAAACACCATTTCTTGATACCGGTAGATGAGAGAGTCTTTTAAAGAATCATTTTTAACGTACAGTGTCATGTTATGCTCACAAGCAGAAGCTCTGTAGTAAATGCATGAAGGCATTTTTGCAAACTGGAAGCCTAAAAGTTCCAGTCTGGGGACTAAAATCAGTTATTTCTCAGTAAAGTGACCTCTCGGTTGAGGCTGTTGGATCTGGGTGCCGAGGCATTTTTCCTGTGTTATAATAACAGCTTCTGCAACTCAGAAATACCTTGACAGTGAACGGTGTATTTTTTTGAAGGTTTCAAGGAGAAACGCATCATAGAAGCACACTGTTTCCCTTTAGATTTACACATCCCTCTTTAACTGTTGCTGGCTTTTCATCCGTTACCTTGTGAGGCTTTTCAGGCAAAAAGAAGTGGAAAAACTGGTCCTATGATCTAAGTATTACATTAAGTGTTTCATTTAGAAAAATGAAGAGAATCTTTGTTTCCCTTAAAGAGTTGTTTTCCCCCTTTGCCCTAGGAGAAAAAAAAAGTCACAAGAATAGCTTCAAAAGGACGAGATTAGATTGTGAAAAATGCAGTTTATAACGTGTAGCACTCGGTGGTCCCAAGTGTTTGTAAAATTCCACAGTTAAATAGAACAAACAGTCCAAAATGTATTGAAAATAGATCCTTTTCAGGTATGCAGACAGACATACCTGCAAGAAGGGGAGACAAGCACCTGCCTGGAAAAGAGATGCATGGCTTTCATTGATAGGAACTGGGAGATCCAGTTGTTTAAAGCAGTTTTATGATTATTCTACCAATATTTGTGTTAAAATTCCTGTTATGTTAGGAGTTGTGTCCGCTAAAAGTCCTTTGTTAGTATTTATTTTCTTGTAAACCCCCAGCTTCTGGCGTCTGGTGATTATGCAAGTGCCTAATACGCATTTTAAAAGGAAAACTTATGTTCAACTCCTTGCTGTGGAGGACTAAGGAGCTTGAAAACATGCAGCCTAAGAGTTCTTATCCTAGAAGACAAATGTCATGGTTCTCAAAGTGTCTGGTTTTAACGTCTCATAATTTTCAGCTCATCTCTTGATTTTTGAGGGTTTGCTTCGTGATTTTTTGAATAAACAAGGCTGGCAATATTGGGTTTGACTTATTCTGATGATTAACTGGTGTATGTCTGTGTATATAATTATATAGGTGCACACACATAATACCAGTAAACAAAATACACAATATAATGATGGAGTCAAGTTACGTGACTAGTAGCTCTGAATTTTTGTTGCTATAAACAAAGCCATTTTGAGAGATCAGACCATTGGTTCTTGAGGAGTGGCTTTCAATTGAAGTTTCGTGGAGATAGTTTTTAGTGGCAATTAAATCTAGACAGTTAATAGCCAGTAACTATTCCTTAAAGCCTAAACACTTGCGAGACCTATGAGGAATGCACCGCCTGTCTTTTCTTTCAGCTATAATCAGTCTAAACTTTATTTGAAAAAAAACCTTACAACTAGCAACATTAATGCTTTATTTTTATTGTATTAATGCAAATGAGATGCTGACTTCTTTCTTTCATCTCCATGGCTTGTATCTATTATAGCTGTATCTTATTGCTTTCTGTGTCTTTTCTCCCTGTGTTCTGTAAACTGCTATCGTCTAATGATCCTGAGGCTCATTAAAGTTACTCATGATGCTAAAGAGACTATGGGAAGCATCCTTAGCTCTATATGGCTACAGAAAAGCACCACTACTGAGTGTGTCAGGAAAACAAATCCAGATCAACCCTTCCTTTCCCATTTTGGGAAACCCTTAAAAGTGGCAGGTCAGATGAACTTGCAGGACGGACTGTGTAGTGGAAAGAACAGGTTGGTTTTAACACACATCCCTACCTGACAAAAATCAAAAGCAATAAAGTTTTAGGGAGCTTTCTGGCTCTTCCTGCATCTCCCTCAAAAGACTCATTTAATTGAAGAGCCTGTTGTGCTTGTTTTTATGAAGCTGAAAGAGAAAAGGGGCAATTTTGAACAAGGCCTGATATCCCAGCACAATATAATCAGAACTCTTTCTGGTTGCTTTTTAAGTCTCTCTGTTCGTATAAAATTAAGACCCACTTATCTTAAATTGTAGTAAATCTCATTCGATATTGCTTTCATAACTTAAAAAAATGGTGTTAAATATTCCCAAAGCAACTTTGCTGAAGTGATAGTTGGTCTGTTTATGTGGAATCGGCGCAGAATTTCTATTCAGAAGGAGCAGCACACGGTTCTAGTTTTTAATGAAAACAATTAAATTCTTTGCAACACAGAATCACAGAATCACTATGTTGGAAAAGACCTCCAGGATACCCTGACAGCAAAGATTTTTTCTAGTGAAATTCTGCTTAGAGGAGATCAGAATGAAAATCTGCACATTGGTACAGTGTAGCATGTGCAGACAACAAGCCTATTTCTCTCACCCTCTACTTGGACAGAAGGAGTTTATTTCTTTTCTGTAGAAAGATTTTGCTCTGAATTTTCCATATATAATTTATTTTGCGTGAATTACACTGGGAATCACCACCGCAATTCATAAGAATTGCAATTTTCTTTGCACATATAGGAAGAATCCATTTGCTTCCTGCAGCATGAGTGGACTTCACAGAAAAGAGCTGGATCTTTTCATGATGTAAAGTTTTATATTGAAGAAACATAACCTCATGTTAGCTGGCATATTGGTCTACCAAAATTAATTCTTTTATGTGTTTTTCAGCCATGTCGTAACATTTATAAGCACAGTACGAGAAGCATTAAATTAACGTGTGCACGGAGAAAGTAGCTAAGTAGGTATATTGATCATCTGTAGCGTTAAATGCTAAAAAATTAAAAGCTTTCTAGTGCTTTTGATTAGCTGCATGGTTCCTGCTTGTATATGTGTGCATTGTTAGGAAGCGGAGTAATATTTCTTAACACTTCATAGAATCATAGAATCAGCAGGTTGGAAGAGACCCGCTGGATCATGGAGTCCAACCATTCCCACCAATGTCTAAACCATGTCCCTCAGCACCTCATCCACCTGCACCTTAAACACCTCCAGGGAAGGTGACTCAACCCCCTTCCTGGGCAGCCTCTGCCAGTGCCCAATCACCCTTTCAGTGAAGAATTTTTTCCTTATGTTGAGTCTTCACACCTTTCTTCCAAGGATTTCTTAATATGCTGCACACTTCTCAGAATAACCCCAGTGAAGCAGAATATTTTTTCCCCTATTTTACAGAAAAGCAAATTGAAGCCAGGAGGTATTAGCTGATTTGCTCGAGGTCAGAGTGCATTCACTCCTAATTCCCTGCTTTAGGTACTAGATCACATTTCAGCAGTTCACTTCCAGGAGAGAAAGCTGGGCTGGAGGCTCAAGGTATCCACTTGCCTTCCGCTGGCGTGAGAAGAGGGAGCAGCCCAGCAGAAGCACTGGAGAATTGGCCGGGGAGGGGAGCTGGAAAGGCAGTTTCATCTCTTCTGTGCAACTCCCAGTGGCTGAGTAGACGACACTTTGCTCATGTCCAGGAGCTCCCGAAGAGGGAGGACTCAGTGAAAGAAAGCAGAGCTCTGTTAACGAGCCAAGGGAGCTTTACTAGGCAATAGTTTTAAGCAGAAAAATTTAAATTCTTTAACTTCCCTAAGTTATCCTGACATGCATTTTTGGTTAGCGGTAAGTTTCAGGACCAGAGAATTTGGTTATGGTTACTTTTCCCCCATATGCTGATCTACATTTCTTCATCAAACCTGGGATCTAGTTTGTATTTCTGACACTAAATAATAAATTGCCCTGAGAAATATGCAAAACCCGGTACAGTTGTAACTGAACAGGACATACAAATTTTACTCCACCCAGACTGCCAGAGGTGGTTGAAAGTCTCTGGTAATAAAGTTTAAGCCTCTGATATTTTTAAGTCAGCTTCTAATGTTAAAAGACTAAATCCTTACATGGTCATCTAAAGACAGACCTTAATTTTCAAAAGCTTTTCGCACCAAGCAGTTCCCATGGACCTTCCTCAGTTCCCTCTCTGGTTTAAACAGGAATTGTTAAGACTTGATCAAGGGCAGTGTTATTTTTCTAAAGAGATGTATGAAGTGCCTATAGAAGAATTATGATGCAAGTAATAGCCTATGGATTCATTAAGGATTGTTTATGTTTATTTTCACACCATATTACCTTTCAGGAATGGCCGTTTGAGCCATTATATTGACAGGAGCTCAGAATAAATCTTAGGTAATATAGGGCTAATCTGCCATACCTGGGAGACCACCTGCTACCCTCTCAAAAAGAGTCAAGAATGTTCAGTGCTGAAGCACCAGGTAGGGCTTTCTTCTCTTGGAGCTGGGGACTTGGGAAGCTCTCCCATGGCTCCTTTTCATATGGAAATTAATGCTTGCCCCTATTTCTGAATAGTAGGTTATTAGAGTTCGTATGCAAATTCCTAGAATGGGAATTTGCCTCTCTTTGATAATTGATATAATAATATATATTTTAGTGGTCCAAAGTCCTCAAGCTTGAGCCTTGTATACGTAATTTATGTTTATTTCTTACTGTTATTAACTGTAATTTAGTTGTTGCCGCCTTTCATTGCCTTAGATTGAAGGGAGTGTCTCTATCCCATTGCCCCTCCACAAACAATGGCCTTTTAGGGTTCCTTATCCTGTATCCTTGCCCAGACATTTCCTAGCCTGTCAAATACTGTCATTTATTCCTTACAGATCATTCACAGTACGTCTCCTATTGCACACACAAATAAGGAACAAATGCAGTCAGGATGCATCATCGTTTAGCATAACAAATAAAAGCCGATCTGTGCAGATTTCCCTTAAAGCATCTCTTAATACGTATTGTCAAAATGTCTGAAGATGTCTTTTACTCATAAGCGTTTAATTATTTGTGACAATTAAACTAATATTCAGAGCAGGAAAAAAATGAGAGTATTAAATATTTTCTCTTGTCAAAAGCTAACAAAACGTCACCTGACATAGCAAACTCCCTCACTTTTGAATTTCAAACTTACCTCATAACTGAGAAAAGCACTTGAGCAAAATTAGAATCATAGAATCATAGAATCACCAGGTTGGAAGAGACCCACTGGATCATCGAGTCTAACCATTCCTATCAAAAAAATTGCGGGGCTTAGTTTCACAATTTGGATCCACAAATGGACTTTGTATTGAATTTGAGGAAATGATGTTTTAAAGACCAGACCAGAATTTAAGGGCACATCATGAAAGTGTATATCAGTAATCAGCAGCTAAATACTCAAAAATTGATAGGAACTCCTTTTTCATCATTGAGTCTGCACTGAAATTTAAGGCCAAGGGCCCCTCTGACTCAGTCAGGAACTCAGACCTGGGTTTGTATCCTCAGACAATTATTGTTTTAGTTGTGCATGAGAAAAAGCAGCTCAAATAACAAAGACTAAGTCATCAACCTTTTCTGTGTTCAGAATTATAAAGGTTTTTTGTTGTTTTTGTCTGACGATCTCTCTAACTGGATGGACGGTTTGAACTGGAGAACCAACGTGCTGTGGATGGGGCAGAAAAAGCAGCCAGCGTTGCTTCTCAGGGCTCTGCACCTTTGCTCACCTGGCAGCTCTTTAGTGTGGTGAAAATTCAGTTACATGGTAATGAAAAGAGGGGAAAAAAAGTCAGGGAAGATCTTGAAAATAGCAGAAAATGAATGGAGGCCCTGAGAGCACTGTGGTATGGATGCTGAAGTGCTGCATAGCCCCAGGCACAGCAACAATAACATCTATATTACGCACAAACAGTTCCTGTAGCCCAGATTGTTTAGAGTTATCAGTTGAGAGGCCTGATTTCTTGCTGGTTTTAGTATTTCCAGTTCTGAGCTGCTCACAGCAATCATTTCCATTATCAGAATCTATGTTTCCTTTCTTGAAATGTTCTTCCTGAAACTTAGGGTAGGATGTTATTTTGGCAAAAGAAGACATACATCAGGATTTATTTCAAAGCTTTGGGACCAGTGCGCTTTCTGGCAGCGATGGGAAGATTTTTCAGAGATATATTCTGCTTTCTCTGAGAAAATCCACCCAAATTTGTCTTAACTTATAAAATCTAAAAGTTGCTGTTGCCAAAGAATTTTTAGAAGGTGACACAGCATTTTCCAACGTGCCATGTCCACCACGCATGCTCTGTTCTTGGTTTCTCTTTTTTTTTCAATTACATTCCCTTAAAATGCGTTTTAGCTGGGGATAAGTAGGACAATTGCTTTCCCTGCTGCAGGGCGATGGGTCTGAATAGGCAAAGGAGAATCCAGGAATGGTCTGCAGAGTGTGTGTAGCTGGAGTGGAGGCCCTGAGGTAGGGAAGCAGGGAAATTTAGGAAGCAGAACATAGGCCAGGAAGGGTGAGGACAGGGGAAGAGAGCATAAAATTGTCAAAAATCTGTAGGAAACGGTGGTAAAATAGTGTGCTTAACTCCATTGCAGTGCCAACGTAGAGCACGATATTGAGCATTAGCATTAGGGGCNTGAGGTGCTGAGGGACATGGTTTAGTGTTTGATAGGAATGGTTGGACTCGATGATCCAGTGGGTCTCTTCCAACCTGGTTATTCTATGATTCTGTTGCAGTGGCTGCATTTAACACTTTGTGCTTGGATTAAGACCTGAGTGGAAATAAATGTGGCTCCACCTGCATCATTCCCAATTTTCCCAGCTTCCTTTTTCAAAAGCCTGGCTAGGCCCTGGCTTCTTAGTGGGCAGGGAGTGCAGGTGTGTGGGGAATTAACCTCCTTCACCTGTGAGAGAAGGTGTGGCCTGCAGGGCTGCAGCTGGGGTGGGCTTAGGGGACCTTTCCAGGGGAAGAAGCATAAGAATTCACTTAGAACTTGGTAGAGCTCTTCTTTCCACCTCTGTGTGCTAAATGGCAGTGGCAGTGCCCTGTCCCTAAGGCACCACGCAGGCAGTTCAGTGGTTGTGAGCCAGTGTTGAAAATGATTGAAATGAGGAAAATGCTGATTCCTTGCCTGGAGCCCGGAGGAGATGTGGGCAGTGAGGCTCAGCGCCACACCTTGACCGGTGAGCATTAAACTGACGTTCTCGGGATTTTGGGTAGCACACCAAGAGGTCATGGAAACCATCTAATAATCTGTACAAGCCACAGTGTCTGTTTCGAGCTGGTGGTGCAGGGCCTGGGGGAGCAGGTAGGCCGGAGCAAAGCGTGTGAGTTACTAGCAGTTATGAAGCTGTTGTACCAAAGCGAGCAGCTCGGAGAAAACGCCAAGAACAATGCCAGGAGTTTCAACCGCAGGTATCTGTGTAGATAGAAAGGGCCTGTTAGTCTGCGATCTCCTCTCATGCTGCAACATGCAAATTGCAAAGGGCTGATCCCTGCGTTGCAGGATGAGTAACTGCCACTCGCTGCACCCTTGCGACTCTGGCTTTTGTTTGACTTGAGGCTCAGGTTTTTATTTTATTTCTTTTACTGCCCCGTGGGGTGTTTTTCATGGAAATCAAAGCTTTCTATCTGCAATTTCGTGACAAACTTGAACCAGGATCAGAGAGAGCAGAGCAGGTCGCCTTCGGGATATTGTGTGGTTTTGTGTCACCTCCCAGATTTGTACATTAAATAACTGAAGTTCTGAGATTATTAATCTAGAAGTCACCCTTGCATTACTCTTTTATTGGTTTTGTGCCTTTAGTAGAAATATTATAAACTGATTTGGATTGAACAGAGGTGTATGATTTGGATAAGTGTTTGTTGGGTGGCAGAGGGATGTTATGAGGCCATCAACATCTTGATTTCCATTTGTTTGGATTAGGGACGTTTTACCTTAATCATTCCCAAACATCTCTACTAAAATCCCTTCTTTCATTTTTTATTTCAATTTATGCCTGTGTGTAAAGCGCTTACATTTGTTGTTGGTGTGAATATACCAAGTCTCGTTTTTATATTTGTCCTCTTTCATTGTTTTGATACGTTTTCATTTAGTTCAAGCACACTATTTTCAATATACAAAGTATGTACAGGGGAACAAGGGAGCAATTATGAGTTTCTCCCAGGCAATAAGCATCTCTTAGCCATCATCCTACAACTAGCAAAGTTCTAGTACATGACATCTATATAATTAAACATAATCATTTTTTTTTTACAGTGGTGTAATGGAGAGAGTGACCTGGACTTTGTAAAAGTTCTCTTACTTACTAGAGATTCCCAAGGGCAGCGTAACATTCTAGACAGTGTTTTATATGGCCTGATTGAAACGTAACATATTTTTGCATTTCCTGTGCAGTGACCTGTTAGTGCTCATAGACAGAACACTTAAAGAACAGTTACAAGGAGACATTTCCAAATGTGCCTAATATGCGTGAGTTTTTATAACATTCTTATTTCATTTGAAATTGCAGCTACAGCAGGAACTGTTCAGACGGTGCATTGATTTAACTTTTTAATCCACTGTTTTGCTACGTCAAGTAAAATAAATGTTTGTTTTTAACTCTGGGGTGGGTTTTTTGCATCGCTAAAACTCATAACTACTTGCTTTAAGCTGGGGATTCTAACGGGAGCTACATTATCTGAGATTTAAAGCTTGCTTTTTGTAGCTACTTTCTCCCAACTCCCCCAAGAAAAAAAAAATCCAAAAGTACAACTTTAGCAAAAAGGGCTTTTATATCTCTATCAATTATAGAAACGCCAGCTGCAGTAGATTACAAACGTGTTTGGCTGATTGTGATGTTGTGTGGGGAAAACTGTCACAGGGAGCTGGATTCTGTTCTCCCTGATGCTCCCGGGATGTCGTGTAGCTCCCTGGGCTGCGGCCGCCGCTTCTGGCAGAACTGGAGTGGGCAAGAGCAAGGTCTGGCTCTGAGATTGCCAGATTCCATCCTGCCAAATCTAGATCTGTACTCGCACACACGTCCCAGCACTAGGAAAGAGTGTGGAGCTGTTGAATGTGAACACAAGTGCTGACCAAATGCCATTGTGTACGCATGTGTTTTAATGTGAGCTGCAGCGAAAGCCACACCAATGCGTCTACCAGAAACCTCTGGGGAGAATCGCACTGGTTATTGTTCTTTATTTTTTATATCCAAAGTACTCGTTGCCCTTTACTTTCTCGAAGAACAAAGTGGGGAGAGAAAAGGCACCACAGAACAAATTGTTTGAGGAGCCCATAAAGATAAGGTAGCTGGAAATCATGAAGAAATGAAATGCGATATCAAGCCAGCAATATAAGGTGGGATATTTAGCATTTTTGGTGGTGGTGAGCTCAGGAAAAAAATAATGTAACAAAACGTGAGGGGGTTATATCCCTCCGCTAATATCCTGAGGTAAAAGGGTAGCAACATAAGGGCTTTCAGTTGATTGTGCCTTGGTTATTGTTTCATTTATCTTATTGTGCTTTGGGTCTCTCTGGGAGGACGTGGTTGTGCCCTGGTTTGTTTTAACAAAGAGAAACTGACTTCGCAAAGTTCTGTGTATACTTTAACAGCGAAAATGCAATTTTCTATTTTCATTTAATCCCGGGAACGTTGGTATTTTCCAGGCTGTCAAACAAATGAGTGCACTGGAGAACAGTTAGATGTGTCTGTCTAGTTCATCTATCTAATCTACCTCATTTCTAATGTGCCCATCACCATGGTGTCTAGTCAGAAAGTAGCTGCCCTGATTTTGCTTTTTGTCTTCATTGGCTGTGGTTAACTTAATTGAGTCCTTAGAGCTTTCAGATTCATCTGCAAAAATAATAACAAAAACACTATCAGAATAATGATTCATTTCTGTGCTCTTACTCAGAATTTCCCTTCTCTCTTCTGAGTGTATTTGGCTAGTTGATTATTGTTGCCTTATCTAGAACAGGTTATATTTTAGAGGTGTTGTATTAAATTGGAGTTCTACCTGAGTCAGCAGTGACTCAAAACTTCATTTGGCTTCTATAGTGAATTCATTCCTGTCCTGTAACTTCCTTCTGCTTTTCTCTGCAGAAGCTGGCTTCACTTACTGAGCCACCCAGTTTAGCAGCTGCATCTGTTCTGTGACCCTTTGCCATGTAAAGCATAGGTAAAAGTAATAAAAAATAATAGAAGTAGTGGCTTCAAAAATTATATCTTCATTTGGAAGACCTGGTTTCTGTTATATTTAATTACTACTTAATCTGCCAGTTTGGTAAAAATGCATTGTAAGACAGAAGTGAGCAGTCTTCCAAAAGCAGAGGCTTGAGGTCCATGCTAAGGGGAAAAAAAAATCCTACTGTTGATTATCGGTGTCTGTGTGTGTGGTTCTTATGGTCTGCATGCATGTGTGGGGAGAATGTGCTGCAATGGGGCACTGTGGCACTGCAAGGATGCGCAGCCATCCCCTCAGCATGAGTGGTCACAGTAATTTTAGAAACATGTCTGCTGGGTGCAGAGTGGCATTG
>WAAB01013376.1:5225-107725 GCA_013389865.1 Piaya cayana | reverse complement strand
ATTTAGGCCTGCTCTGCTGAAAGGTGCGAACAGAATTTATTCTGGTTTCACTTATAATGAAAACAGTCTCAGGTGGGCTCAGAATTTGCTGTTTGATAGTATACCAAATGTTATATCCAAATAGATAAGCCAGTTCTATACTTGTAGTCTCTTGCACAGGCTACTGTTTAGGTGTCTGACTGTGTCAGAATATACCTTGGAGTAAATTTCCAAAGTACTTTGAGAAAACTGCTAAATTTAATAGGAAACATACTTCAGCCATGTGTGTTTTAGCCACAGCACTTTTCATTTAAATAAGTTATATTTGCAACACCTTGAAAATAGGCCTGCGTGCTTATTTATACTGAAATTCTTTTCCTTGCTGATCTGAAGAATAGTTCATTTTATGGACAGCAGATGTTTTTTAGCTTAATGCATTTTTATTCACATGTTTTAGCTTTGTTCAATAACTCTTAAGTCCACTTGGGAATTCTAGAGCATGTAATTGTCCTGCGAGTTCACTCAGAGCCATGAGATGGCTTCAGGCTGGTCTGTCGTTCAGCTGGTGGGCATACCCATGGCTGCTTCTGATGAGCCCTTTACTTATGTGTTTCCAAACCAATATCTGTTAAAGATTTATTTTACAGTTGGGATATTCAGCTCCCAAATAAGTGAGCAAGCCCAGGTCAGGGTGACACTGATCATGAAAAGAGCTGACTAAGGCCCAACGAAGCAGAGGAGGGGAAATTTGCACTGGGGGAAACTGGTGTGAAGTATTGCTTGTGCGTAAAGCATCATGGGATCTCCTGTACTGGTTTTCTTCTGGATCTATGAGTTTTGCTACTCTCTTGAAAAAATGGGTTTCGATCAGCACAAAGTATCTCACCAGGAAATGCGAGAGAAAACTTTTGCTGGAAAGAAATTTTAGATTTTGAACTTCAAAATGTTGGAAAATATGAAAGGATGTACGTGTTATTGGCTGTATAGTGGTCCATCAACTGAATTTCTGAAGGGCTAATGTGGAAAAAGGTGTGATAAATTTGTGCGTTTGTGTTCAGTGTTGCTCTGAAGGAGGAGATGAACAGGCTGTACTGCAGAAGTTCAAATGGAAAATTATTGCTTATGCAAGAGGAGTCTGTAATTACCAGGAAAGTATGCGATCTTGTGAAAATAAATTGCAATAGATACATACATAGATCACAATGCTTTCTGCAGCATCAGCCACATAAGTTCAGATCTCCCAGTTTCATTTTGAGTTTAAAGTTTGAATAAATCCAAAACTGCAAGGCCAAACTCTTCTGAAATTTTGGAGTTTCATCTGCTTTTGATACAAAACTGTAAACCATAAATTGACTTCTCGCTTCGTAATGAAACTCCAGACTCAGTGAATATTTGTGCTTTTTGTTTTATTGTAGAAGTTTGCCTTCCTGTATGAGTATGAAAGTACTGCTTTTGCCCCTAAGGCTGAACTCACATGAACCTTCTTTAACAAGTTTGCTTTAAATAACTTTTTCAGTCTTCTGAGAGTGCCGCACAAAAGAAATTGTGTGGTGAGTAGTAGGCTATGAATACTCAAAAAAGAGAGGAATGCCCACACAAGCAGGCAGGCACAGGCATATTTTCTATTGTAGTTAGCATTTTCTGAAAGAATCTGGACCCATGCATCTCTCTTCCTCCACAAAAAAAGACTTTTTGTTAGAGGTTTTAATATTACTAGCAAGTAGCTCCATTAGGACATGATGAAGAAACAGGCTGCTGGTCAACCACTTCTTAATCTGTCTGTCACAGCAGTTTCCTTCATGTTAAGAATTAGTTTGTATTCCACTGGAACTGGCCATCAGTTCCAATACTGTATCTTTGCAGTCATTTCCCAAAATTGTTCTTTTGGGCAAAAAAAATCTAATAACAAACGTGGAAAATCAAGTGTGAACATGCTCCTTCCCCAACTTGTCTTGTTGAAATAACATTTCATGCAAATAATCTCATTAGCGTAAAGATTTTGTTCCCTGGTTTTCACCCATAACTTAAGCTCACATGATTGAGCTGTGAGCCTCTCTGGAAGACAGGGGGATTTGCAAGGATGACCATCAGAAGTTTTTAGCATTAAATAGTCAGAAAGAAGCAAAACCCGCATCCTCGAGAGATTGCACCTTGTTACGAGGGTGTGCAGTGTGTGAGGAATCACACCGCTCACTTCTGAGCTAGCCAGGCAGGCATTTGTCAAATGTTTCACTAGGTGTGGGGGGGAAAAGGTAGATTTAATGATAAATAATAATGCAGTCTCCGACATTAAAGGACATCATTGGCTCTCTTCTGTCTGGTGTAAATCAATGTAATGTGTGAATCCTTTAAAAGTAACATGGAATTTAAAATGGAAAGTATGAGAAGCTAGTAGAATTACTGCTAAAATCATCCGTTTATTATCTAGGTGTGCTTAATAGCCTGCTCACTGATGAAAAATCATTTGCTAACCTCAAGGAATGGTTCATTTTCCAACTCAATCACTCAGCCATGCATTGGCCAGAGCTTTTTAAAAAATATACCTTGTATTAGTTCTTTTGTCAATGTCTGGAGATAATTTATAACAGCAATAACTTCCATTAACACACCTGCTAAGCAGTTTAGTTAGAACAGGTAAGATTTGCAGATGGGCTTGAGATGTTTTAATAGCAAACCAATTATCCATCGATGGTTCCAAGGCTTTAAAGCGGTTTTTGGTTGGCCAGAAGTTAATTCAGTTATATAGTAATTAATAGACTTAGTTGTTCCATAGTAATCAAGATCATGTATGTAGACTGGCATGTTTCTTTTTTTTTCTTTACGTTAAGGTAAATTTAGATTGTTCTGATATCATGCTTACACAAGCCTAATAGAATAGCATAAAATGGACCTTAACATAATTAGAGTCTGTTTCTCTCTTGCCTTATTAATAAATATTAAGCATTTTTGCAACAGATTTTTTTTTTCTAAGCATATTGAAACGTACCGCAATAGCCACTTCCAGTGGTTCACAAGGCTAATAGACTAAGAGTAGCTCCCGTTGGGCTGCCCCACACTCATGATGTTATAACCCATTTGTTCAGATGAACACCAGCACAAAGCAAAGGAAGGGACAGGGAACATGTGTGGAACAGATCTGAGGACATGAAAAAAAGTGCTTTTGGTACCAATTAGTCATTAGATTTGCTCAGCTGGGTAGTAAACAAATGAACACTGTATAGCTTAAAGAGTGGAGTCACTCCAAGAATGCCTTCAGCAAAGAAACTGCTTTTAATAGATGTAGGTGTTCCTATATGCTGCTTTTTAAAGGATATTTCTTCTTGATGTTTAGCAGAAAATAGTTTAAAATTCCAAATATTTTCTTTTGTTCTTTTTATACCAGAATTCTTATTGGGGCGTGGGGTGGTGTAAGAATAGAAAAGTAGAAACCAAAGCTTGAGCATCAGAGATCAGATCTAAGAAGATATTTGTTTCTTACTCCTTTGGATAAGTTCACATGTTTTATCTCTTACATCTAAGTCAAAGATGCTTTTGGACATCTATGTGCAGAACAGGGAATGTGTTTTCTGGGTAGTTGGTACTGCTGTCCCATAAGTTTGCTGCACAGTGTTGTTACGCTTAATTGCTAAGCTCCACATTAAGTCATGTGCCTGCTGAGGGGTTCAGGGATCTTATTTTTTTTCAGTTTCTTGAACGTGATTACATTTTTTGTAATTTACATTTTTAGCCACTAAACACTGATACGTTATATTTAGAAAATGAGATGCTCTGAGTGTTAGCAAGATGTGACAGTGACAAATCTCATGAACGTTAATACTGAAACCCATCATAGTTCAAGTCCCACTTACTGTATTATAGCTTAGTCTAAGGTTTGGGAGGGGGAATATTCTAGTTATCAAGTTGTCATTGTTCAAATGCCATTTTTTTTTTGCTCAATTTAAAAACAATACACAATTGTAGAAGCTGTATTTAGTGGTTATGAAACCTTTAGGAAAAAGTACAAACAAGTCCCTTCACAAAGTTCACAAATAAGTCACGGATTTGGAGCTTTTGAGGGGTGTTCTGCATATATTTTTGTGCTTATGTAGTCTGTACAAACACACAGCCAACAACTAATCAGGAAAAAAAAAATACCCTGAGCTCCTTGAGTTTGTACCACTGGTGTTAAGTGTCTGTCAGAGTTTCTATTTTGATCACCCTTTCAGGGATTTATCACTCAGCTCTAATACCTGGCTCCGGGCTAAAAAAAATGGCACAGGAGAAAGCAGATTTGGTTTAAAGATACATCGAAGCCGCAGAAGTGGGGAAAGCCATTCTCTGGCTTCAGTGTTCTGTTTTCAGCAGCACATCTGGGTGAGAGCTTAGGGATTTGAGTCTTGCTGCCATGTCTGGGGGAAAGGCTCAGGATCGCGCTCTCCTGAGATCCCATTTGCCTGCAGGAGATGCTGTTTCTCGGTGCCAGACCCTGGGTCTGCAGCGTTATCCCTGTGGGTTCAGGGCCAGTCACCTTGCACGTGCTTAGCAAGCAACGTTGTTGTTGCACAACTGTTCACTTTGCATGGGAAATCTCAAATACACCAGACCTTTGATCTGACAAGGGACGGGGGTAGTATTCCTCTAATAAGTGATACATTTATGTGGGTTCTGAAAGGAAAAAGTAATATATATATTGTATAATGATAGCTGCAATGGAGGTAAAATAGGACATGGTTCCACAAAGCACAAGATGTGTTCTGATGCCTCCCGGGATAGCACATCTACTGCTTGTCAGTCATGCAAGAAGACTCACAAGATGACCAGATACAAAGTGCCTACCCTGTCATCAGAAGCCTGAATTGCCTCCTGTTACTTTACACTGAGGTTTTGGCCTGACACTTTCTGTCTGCAGTTCCCCTATGATGAGTCCCTCAACACTCTTTTTTCTTTTTTTTTTTCATTCCTGTTCTACCCTGCCCAAAGTGTGGTACATTTCTTGGAGAAAGCAAACAAAAGGAGTTTTTATAATCTGTAGGTTATACCCTGTACACTTTCCAGCCTGGATGTGTCTTTCTCTCAGATTACCCCTCCCAGGACATGTTTGATGTATGTTACTGGGGATCTAGTCAAGGTACAAGGAGCAGCAATGAATATGGTGGGGCAAACACTACTAGGTGTTCACGGGCAGAGCCAACGTGCTCTCCTGAGCCGGTGCCTGATGCTGTCAGCAGTGCAGGGATGGGTGCTCTCTGGGCTGACATCTGGGATCACAATAATTTTGCAGGATCTCCTCATTTACGGCCCTTCATGTCAATATTCAGCAGGCTAAGGGTTCATAGGAATATGCATTGACACGTTAGAGACTGTATTGCTTTATCTAGCCAATCATCCATGAATTGTAAGAGGACTACATGCATCATTAAAATAAATAAATAAATAAAACAAAAAAACCCAGGAAACAGGGAAGCAACAAATATGTATTCATGTTAAAAGTCAGGGCTTAAATGCATGCCAGCTCAATAAACGTGGAGTTAAAGCTATGATTTACCCAGCCCACCTTTATAATACTCACAAACACACGGGAACAGATTGAGTGCAGAGTGGAAGCATTAGCTCTGCGTGTTTCTGATTTTAAGGGGGGTGGGGTTGCAAGACCCTTCACATTGTTTTGACCTACCTTTTTCTTATGTTAATGGTGCTTCTATGTTGCTATCCAATCTATAGTGTGTGATAATATGTGAAATAGCTTGCTAGTTAAGTTAGTACTCAGATCTCTTTGCACGTATGGTATTTGAATGCATCTATAATTAATTTCTAACTATTTCAACATATTCTATACCAAACTCATTGCTTTTATTTTTAAAACAAATCAAAAAAGGCTAAGATGTTTGTTTTATGCTGTTTGCTTTTTTTTTTAAACCCAGTTGCAGGAGACAGTAAAATATGTTAAGTTTTCATATTGTAACTGCTGTAAAGATTTCTGAGTCTTTGTGTACTGCAGTTATTTTGGTATTAGTTGACATTGCTAGATAAAGGCAATATGGATATATCTGTTTTGCTAAAGCTGGTATTTCTAGCAACTGGGGTTTCTACCTTTTGTCTACAGCAAACTATCAAGACTCTATTTCAGACTACAAATTTTTCTAAGAAGAAAGAAAGCAGATAGCATCCTTTAGCCGGCGTAAGTCCAACAAATGTCAAATTCTGAGCAACATTACTTTGTGTCTCTATTTAACATTAAAGCTGATGGCTTTTTGACAGGTTTATAGCTGACAACTTCCATAGCCAGTCATGCAGTACAATTACGTTTGAGCTAATTTGATGAATCAACTTGATGTTCTATAGTCCCAGTTGGCTTCAACAGCGTATGTGCTCAATTTTCTGCTGGAGGTCAAAAATAAGCTTTGAAATTTGGCTAATCCCATCACATCCACATAACATGTCTGGTGGAATAATCTTTGGACATGAAATCTTGACTAATGCCAGAAATAGGAAGGAAAACTTAGTAATTTCATTAGACCCATCAATCAGGGATTGTGTAGGCAGAGCAATCCGGGGTCTCATGTCCAGCAATTTACTTGTAAACTTCCAAATGCTTTAGTGGTTAGGGCAGTAGGAGGAACATTCCTCAAGCCTGGGTCTTTTTCTAGAGGAAAATAGGTCTTATTGTTAATCTACATTTAGAACAAATGCTAACTGAATGGTGGCAGAGAGGGAGAATGCAAAGATTTTCTAATTATGTCTTTCCTCAAAACACAGTCCCTGCCGTTGCAGTGGTATATGTTAGAAATGCCCCAGACTGTGCTGCTTTCAGAACTGCAATTTTTATGGTAAAATACTTGCTAGTTGTGAGGCTCAAGAGCCTCGGGTAACCAAATAGCAGTAAATGCGTTGAAACCCCTAGCACGGGCTTTAACAGATGTTCCCAACCAATGTATTTGGTCCTTATATATTTTTTAATGGATTTTAGGCATAGACATTTCAGTCTCGTTTGATGCTTGCACTTTTGGGCATTAACATTGCTCCAAAGTGGAAGCTAAAAGCTGCAGCTTTCGTGATGGCTTGGCACTGAAAGGGTACACACGGCTAAATGCTGCTATGTGCTGCCATGATTTAATACAACACAATTATGGTCGGTTAAAAATCCAATACTAGTGTCCTTGATTGCACCGGGTGCCCATGGTGGCTGCTAGGTGCCCTAACTCTCTCCCAGCATGCCAGTGTTAGACAGTTTGTGTTGGTGTTTAGGGTAGGTGCTGCTGGAAAGAAGTCGTCTCCGCAGTGGGAAGAAGTACTCAGGCCAACAGTTCAAAGTCATCCTGAGCAGAGCTCAGATTCTTGTGTTTGAGCTGTGGTTCTCTTAAATGCAAAAGGTTTCCTAAATGCAAAGATTTTCCTAAATACAATGACTATTCATTGTATTTTTCTGCCTGGGAGCTACCTAGAAGTTCTCCCTGTCTGAACTACCCGAGGTGTATCTTGTGACTTTCAGCCATGTGAAGATTTTGTGTACGCTTGCAAAGGCACTTGGCAGTAGGTGGTACGGACTGTAGGGACAAGGAAGAAGGTCTGCAGAGCTGTCCTGATGCAAGGAATCCAGGTCTGATAAAGAGGTTTACGTCTGCACTTTTGCTTTTGGTTGCATGGATCTTATGATGAGGAAGTAACAAAGTTTTTGAACGCCTGTTTGGGTTCTGATGCTCCACCTAGGAGACAGAATGCACAAGGTTTTGTGAGAGGAATTTATTGTTCAGAGAATAAGATATTGTTCAGAGAACAATAAATTGGCCTTGTAAACTGCATGCATTTTCTATACACGCATATACATGTCTGTCTGCATGTGTTATGTGTATGTGTTCAACACAGAAGCTACTAACATGTGGAATGAAGGGTTTTCCTGGCTGTGGAGCTGATGACTCTCCTGCTTTTCCTATGTGCACCAGAGCAGCATCCTCCCATTACTGATCTACCCTTCACCTCTCTCCTTCGCTCGCTGCCTCGTAACGCACAACATATCGCTGAGATGAGTCATGATCATGGAGCTGTGTTTATTAGCAATATGTTCTGAGTCACCAGATTGGATGCAAGAAAAGTATCAAATACATACACATATATATATAACACACACACATGCATATATGTGTATTCACATACTTCTGTATTCTATTTCCACTGATTAGATCTGAACTATTACTGACACTAAATTAGGCAGCAAACAGATCTAGGTCTGTTTCTTTTTTTTTTTTTTCTCTCAGTAGTAATTCACATTACATCAAAGGAGGGGGCTTTTAAGAAACACTTTTGATTCTTAACTTGAATTTGTAACAACTTAAATTATTTACAAGGAGACCCATTTGACAGGGAATGACAGGAGTCTGAACATTTATATGAATACGAAACAATTCTAATGAATCCTGGAGACTGGACTTTTCCCTATCGGCATTTCAGAACTTTTAATTTCTTTTTTTAACTGCCCTCATGTTGGTACGTAAATAGGTAGTATTAGCCTCGGTTCACCTTTGCCTGTTAGTAACAGATTATTCTCTGTATGTTCATAACTGATGTTTCTGTGATTAGGCTTTTCCTGAAGTTTTTCAGTTTGCTATTTGAACTTGGTTTTTTTGGATTTGGGTGTTTAATGGGAAGAAACAGCTGAAATAGACTGAACTACTTTTCTGCGAAGGAGCAGTATCGTACTCAGGCTGACTGCAGAGCTGGATATGAATTGCGTCAGCGTGTCTTTGTGGTGCCAGCTCAGCATCCTTTCTTTGCCTCTTGAATTTGACACTGCACTGATGGGCATGGTGCCAGCTGTTAGTAAATTGGACCCATAGTTCTTCTCCTTATTCTTATTGAATCAGGAGCTGTTTGCATTATCACTTAGGGAACTTCAGTCACTGTTGTGGCTACTCCTGGAGCCTTGAGAGTACTGGCACAAAAACATTTTTTTAAAAAAAGAGAAATAAAGAAGTTGATCTTGGTGATTCGCCCCTTCATGCATTAAGTGTTGTGATTAGCAGCGCTCTTAACACCTTATTTATAACAAGAGAAGGAAATGACATTCTAGCACAAAAATCCCCTGAACTTTAATCAGCCTCGTCTCAAGGGGCTTTTGTATTTTTGCCTCCATTTTGATTCAAACTTTTCTATGTGTTGGTTCGTGGGAAGTTGGAGACCTGTTTACCAGGTAATCTGATCAACATTGTGACTCGCCCTGTGCTTCAAAAGAAGGAAGAACTAAATGAGACAGAGGGGTGGGGAAGAGCTTCCAATGTTAATATATTTATATTAGTTGTGAATAAGGAAAGGAAATTTCCTTCCCCCAAATAGCTCTTTGCTTTATATGCACAAGATAAACATCTACGTGTGTGCATGGATCACCTTCTTGTATTTTACCAGGTGTCTCCCTGCTTCCAGGAGCCTGGGATGCTGAGAATGCTCTGAGGCTTCCTCCTGTGCACTGCAGTGCTGCCCTTTCAGGTTGGAGGGTTAAAGGTTTTGAAGCTGAGGGGAGGAAGGGAAAGCAGAGAAGAGAGGGAAATACAATTGAGAAAAGAAAGGGATCTGATTATGTATCTTCCTGATCAAAAGTCTACTACGTGGCTGGACGTGTGATGTAAGGAGAAATACATTTGCTGTAGCATAAGGGCCCTTCCTCGCCTGTGTTTTGCTGTATCTACAGAGCTTTGTCTGCTTACGTGTTCATAAAACATTATGCATTTGAAAATAGCAGCTTTCCGAGAGCCATATGCTGAGAAATCTTAAGTACAGTCTTAAAAATCGTCAGTTGCTTAGGAAATTAATATTTATTTTAAATAACACATATTGGATTATTACAGTTTGCTTACTACTTTTAGAGCTGGTATGTTCTTGATTTCAAGATTTTTCCCTGTGACCATAAGAGCTGCAAGCTTTCTTTTTGTTGTTTTTGGGGGTTTTTATTTTAACGAAATATGAGAGCCTTACAAAACTGCATGACTGGAGGAAACAGGCTTTAAAGACAAGTACTAACTATCTTGAGACCAGCGATAAAATAAGTCGAATTGGTTACACTGACAAATGGCTGTGATTTCACACACAACCAGTGCCTAGTTACATGCCTGATTTATGTCCAGTTGTGCACACTAAAACCAGGAGAATTACATGAGCAAATGGCTGATCAAGTCTACTTGTGGACCATTACCAGTCTTCCCCGTGCGTGCTTGGGACGTGCACGTGTTTTGCGTAGGCAACTGCAAATTCCATCTATTTGCACGTGTGTCCCATAACAGTTGGCAAAATATTTGTTCTTAGCACTTACTCTTGCTATATTGTCATATTCATTACTTGGTTGCTTTGGCACTTGCATTCCATACACAAGGGAACCATAATGCAAACCCATTATGTATTAAAAAAAAACCCCCAAACCAACAAAAAATGAGTTGGCATATTGTGTTTTTTCAGTTCCCGGTTACAGGTGTTAAAAAAGAGATGTCAGTTGGTACCCAAGAATCTCAGGTCCTGTTTAACTCCTGTTGTGTGCTCAGAAATAAAGAGTAAAAGAATTGATCCAAATTTTTTTTTGTCTCCAGTGCAGTGCGTCTAAGAAATTAGGCAAGTACCTTTGGTGACTTAAGTCTGCTCAGAATACAACCTAAGGATTTGTCAGATTTTTCATACCTAACTGACCTGAGAGATTCCATACAATTCTAGTGCTAGGTACCAAACCCTTTATTTGTTTGTTTATAACATCATATTACTGTTTTATTCTCTTTAAAGCAAAAAAGGAAAACAACTTAAAAATCTTTCTGACTTAGGTGAGCTTCAGAAGTTATGGAGAATTCTCTTTATCCATTGAAGGACAAAGTTTGAACTCAAGTCCTTCAAAACCCCATATGGTAATTCTTAAGTTTCCTTTTTGCATATGTAACCAGCAGATGATGCAATGCCTTTCAGATTCCTTCCATACCTTCCAAAATACGCACAGTATATGCAGCCATTGTAGGTCTGGAGATTATATCTGTCAAGACTGGCTGCACGTGCAAGAAACATGACATTAAAATATGTGGCAAGTATGGGAACTGCATGAGCAAGGCGTTCGGTGCTTGAACTCTCCAAATGAGTCCAGCTCTGGACTGCTGAAGAGTTGATGTACTCAGGAAGCTTCATCTCTTGCCCCTAAAAAAAAAAATCATATGACACCAGGATATCGTCTACCGTCAAGTTTCTTTCCACATTTTATCTGAGCTGCTTTTTATTTGAATGATCAGCTCTAAGTATCTCATATGGCTACTGAGATAATGAAATAGCCTTGAGGCCACAGGGTAGGTCAGCGTCTCCCTGGGAGGTGTTTTAGTTACATGTGTTATGCTGTGGTGATGTTGATATCTTCTAAAGCCGAAGTATTCACAGATAAATAAGGAAATAAATAAGCTGGTTTTTTTTTTTTTTTTTTAGTAAGGTCATGGTGGTAAGAAGGGATATATTTATATTATTCTTTTGAGCCCTTGAATCTTTCTCAGTCTTCCCAGGGACATCTAATTTCAGGATTTTGTCCACATGATATGACTTCATTGCCAGTGTAATTAAGACTTTGTCCTGTGACCCCGCCCCAACCGTGATCACTCATGTCTCTATGGTAAATGTGGTAGTTGATTACCTGTTGAGAGAATATTTGAAATCTTAATAGCAGGTGTTTCTTTTCTACTTTTGTTGGCTTTAACCTTTTAAATACTTTTCAAAAGCACATACTTATCCACATTTTATTGTTCTTTGGATCTACCTGCTCTGTTTCCTTTGCTATGCAGGAAGAGAGGCGTTGTTGTCTGGCCTCGCAGCCTCTGAGCTACTTCACATTGAACATGAATTCACAAGCTTTCCAACTTCTTGAGATTTTTCAGAGGTGCAGCACTTTTTCTTCCACCCCACCACCCCCCCCTCCAAGTTTACTCTCAGTATGCAAGTTCTGCAGTCTTTCGTCAAACATCCTTGCAGCCCTCAGCTGCGGTTTTGATCGCAGGGATCAGATGCACAGAGAGGGGACGTGTCCGCAGTGACTGAGGTTGTGTTAGAGCCGGGGCTCAGATTGGCTTCTTCATCATCAGACCTTAGCTCTTTTTATTTCTTTGCAGAGCATAATTTGCATAACAAGCAGTGCAGGGCCCAGTTGATCTCATTTTATTGTATCTGTTCATGACTACTAATAGGCTAGATGGATCCAGGTTTCTTATGACTAAATTAAACTCAATTTTCTGAGTCAGAAGAAAACATGTTTGTTTCTTAGTTACTTTTCTGTTGACTTGAAATGTATTCTGTATTCCCATGCATATGTGATTTCTTTCTTGGTGCTCCAAAGTGCACTCTATAGATAACACTTTCATGGTATTTTAAATTCCTATATCTTGACTGTTTTCAGAGAAATGAATATGATTTAACCTTCTTTAGAGCAAGGATAAACTCTGAAATGAAAACTAACATATGGTCTGTGTGCTATTTTTATAACTTTATTTTATAATTTCTGAGACGATTTTGGAAGTTGATTATTATTTAACAAGCGAAACAGGCTGTCAGCGTGGCTGCGGCAGTGCTCCCGTGGATCAGTCCTCAGCTTTCTGAGATGCAGTTGAAGGGAAGCCCTGCAGAAGAGGACGTTGTGGGTCCACGCTATGGCCTGTGAGCAGAGCTGCTTGGGGAAAACTTGCTGCTAACCCCTGATGTGCCCAGCTGTAGCAAGAGCCTGTTAGTCTGTCACTTTTCCTAGCACTAAATTCACTCACACGTTTTTTTTTTGTTAAATATACTGGCTGTCAGACTACATTATATTTCTTCATGATCCACTGCGTTTTCTGTGTGTTTCCTTAAGGAGAACCTCAATCCTCTATCAAAGAAGACCTTTTCTTCTTCCCTCCCTTCTTCTAGGCATCCTTTTTTCTTTTTGCTGTGTCCCACAGGTACAAACCCTAGAATTGTTCAGGAGGTCCCCAAACCCCAGCTAGCTTCTCCGACCCATGAAATCCACTCATAAATCAACCCAAGGGCATTCTGGTAGGAATCCCAGATGCCTTCCTGGGATTCTGCTAAGAATGCAGGAATAAAAAACTGTAAAGGAACCTTCCACCTTGGAGAAGGCAGTGGGTGCTGTGCAGGTATTAGCCTGGCTAATCTTTTGGGGAAAGCGAAGGGAGATAAATGTGGATGTGCTGTAAAAAACACGTGAGGAATCCATTTGCACATTACTAAGGAAATTTTTTCTCGAACAAAAACTTCAAGTGCAGATGCCTAACTGTTGCAGGCTCTGCTGTTTCATCTTCTGTGTGATGTTGTTTCTATTCCCCGTGGACTCCCAAGATTACACCTGAACTTCACTGCTTCTGCATACAAATATTTGCCTGAAGTATATGGTACATTGTTAGGTCACTTGCAGCTCTGCTTGGAAAAATCAGACAGAAAAAGTGAGTAAGTTTTCACAATAGAAATTAAGTAGGTCAAGAATCCATCTAGCTTGTCTGGTAATGTGCTCTACAAGCTAATGAGATCTTGAGAGAGAAACCACATGTATGAGGTTGCCAAGGTGAGCATTCATCCTCATTACAAACCAATGAACAGGAGTAGCAGTCTCTTGATTTTCTGTTTTATCTTTACCCAACAATGCGCTCTAAAAACGCTCTGCCCTGCCTCCAAAACTTTCTGGAATGGGTAGGACTCTGTTATGTGTGTAATTAACCACTCTGTTGATTACAGAATATACCCCTTCATCTTAATGGGTGGGATGACCAGGCATATATACTTATGCACTCATGTTTCATTTGTATCTTCAAATAGATAAGAAAGATGTATTAAGTGATTAGAGCATGCAGGATACGATGTTTATCCTATAGCTGATTAGACCATAGGTGAGTTAAGACCTCATTAAGGCTTTGGTGCCAGGTCTAGTGCTGACTTGCATGTTGGATACAATCATTTCCCATGGTATATATGTTTTATGAATCATTAAGATATAAAACACTGCTACGAATGCTGCCATGGAATAGGTATTATAGACAAACAGTAATACATAATCATAAGGATATATAATTATATGTATGTGTGGGTATATATATAATGTTTAGTCTAGACATCAGTATAATTATGCACAATAAGATGTGACATCTGAGATTCATGAGCATTATAAATCTTTTTGAAAAGGAAAATGGTTAAGTCTGGGAAAATCTTACTTTTTCCCAGCATTTCTCTGCCTTTTTCATATCTGAATTCTGAAAAGAAAACAGGGCAGATCATTTCCTCTTGAGCCATTTTCTTTTCGTGTCCTTCTCGTGTGGTCCAAAGGCTCGCAGCTCATTCTCTAATGTGCAGATGAAACGAACTCTTTTGTTGTCCTCAATCAGAAGGCAGAGCGCTCGGGGCTGCAGAGTTGAAAGACGTGGCTGCATGGGCTGAAAGTAGAGCCGGACAGTATAGCATGTTATTTATAATATCACAATATCTTTTTTTTCTAATGGAACTTTTAGGCTTGCTTGGAGAGCCAGGACATGACATGACAAGAACAGAAGAGATAAAGAAGTTATCTCTCAAATATTCACATTTGCAGCTGCTTTGGCTGCAAAATGAAGGGCCAGATATCAAAACCTGGCCAGCTTCTTCATGCCTGTAATTTGCAGAAGAATGCGAATGGAATTAATTGTGGGTGGAATCTAAGCTATTTATTTGTCTTAAGAATTTAATTTTGGGGAAAGAAAACAGACATTTCAGTATTTACTGTGTGCCCTTAATTCAGTTACAGAACTGAACCTGCAGGGCTGCATAAGCTGGGAAGGCCCAGATAAGGGCAGGACGAAAACGTTGCTCAAAATGAAACCATTCAAGGTTAACAAATTGCAAGACATCTTAAACAATTTAGCCAGCATATTGCTTGCTCACAACCATATTTTCTGCTTTGCTGGATTTAACTTGTTTTGACTAGTGTTGAAGCTTCAAACCAGTTGGGGACCACGCAGCTTTATATAATTAAACATTAAACTGGTTAGTGGGGTTAAAAATGTTAAATACATCAGACTTCCAGGGCACTCATTGAGCAGTGTGTTTATTCCATTTGGCATGTTATTTTAAGTATACCTAGGAAAATAGCAAATGCAAAATGCCACGGGTGACGGAGAGACTGCAGAGAATAAGCAGAGGCCACGGGACGTTCAGATGCTGGATGTTTGCATCTCTGCAGACAAGGCAGGAGAGATTCACACGCCGTGTCAACTCTCAGATGCATTCAGCAAATTCTTCTGACAATAGTGCAGGAGAACACAAGTGCTTTGTTGTGCATCCTGCTAGAAATATTACATGCTGCAGAGAAAAGAAAACAGAGAGGGTCGGTCAATATTTTTCTTGAATTTACGCCTAGTGGTGGTGGAAGCTCTGCCTGGAGTATTCCGTTTATGTTTGGAGCTCTGCACTATATCATTGTGCTGCTCTGTAAAGTAAATTTATTCCTGGAAAAGAAAAAAAAGAAAAGGGTTTTCCTAGTAGCATGTATTGCTTCCAGGAAGGTCTGAGGGATTCATTGATTTTTATTTTTTTTTATTTGATATGTAAACCAGAAAATAATCAGTTTATTTCCAGGCTCTATTACAGTTTTAAAAGATATTGAACTTATCAGTTTTTAAAGTAAAATATCACTTACAGATGATGAATTTAAAGGAGGTTAAAATATCAATCAGAAAAAAAGTTTTGCCTTGATAGAACTTCAGGAGGTTTGAGTTGATTTTTCCCCCCTGTCAAAACATTTGGAAGTCTCGCCCCTCATCTGTGAATAATTACGACCTGGAATGTCATTCTTTGGTCGGCAAACGCTCTGCGTGATAAATTTCATGTAGCCCAACAACCGCACCTGTAAAATGCTGATTAAAGCTCTCTTCAGTTTTCTAGCTGAGTAGCCGAGTTGCAGGAGGGTGGACTTAATTGCATCAGAAACAAAAAGTTGGCGAGCTTTTAGTGCCCTCCACCTCAAGGAACCACTTGGGTGGATATTTTGTGGCTGACCACTAGTGGTGGAAAGCCAATGTAAGTAGAGTCAGACTACTGCTGAATTCCTCACTCCGGCTCGGCTTTGTGTCCTTGAATAAGGATGAGCCAAGGAGTAGAAGAAGCCAATGAAAATATTCTGACATTATTTGCTGGTGGTCTGCTGTCAAGATGTGTATCACTTCATTAAACATCTTTGTCGTGCAATATATAATTTGGCTCCGGTCGCTTGGGTTTGACTTGCGGAGCAGAGCCAGACCATAGGCTCAGTTTAGATTTTATGCTTTCAAATTTCTGGCTTCTCCTATATTGCAATAAGAACAGTTTCTGTTGACTTCTTTTTTTAAAAAACTGCACAGATTTCAGGTGAGGTCTTCTTGGTGCTTTAAACATGGTTAGCTACCAAGCTGGCTACTGCTGTTCATTTGTCTGGAAGGCTGTTAGGAAATGAGAACTTTTAAAAAATGTGAGTACTATCTAGAGAGGTCATTTCCCCTTCTCCTCTTTCTACGCATGACTAGACAGGCTCACTGCTTGCCTTTACATTCCTGCTTCCTGACATGTCTACCAAAAAGGTGAAAATTCTGTTAGTACATACAGACAAAAGGGTTGCTTTCAGTAAAGGGGACATTTCCCAGCTCTTTATATAGGAGTAAGAGTGTAGAATGACACAACAGGTGAAAAAAATGATTAAAATAGTTGATAATTTGAAAACTTCTATATTCAATCCTATGGACATGACATTTGCAATCTTTTCTAATGACCAGTTACTACTTATTTTCAAGAGGGGAGTTCTAAGCTCTGAGTATATACAATTTTTTTTCTAGGAAAACTGATGTATACTTAGAACACTAAGTACGGCTACTGCCAATACACAAATGTTTTAAACTTTTAAATATATTTAGCTCCATTCAACAGATCAGTGTGGTGGTTCAGCTCATTAGCATTTGAGCAAATTTGTTACAGTTTTAAGGACTATTTTCAGAATGGCCTCACCCTACAAATGCAGTGAATTCCAGATGCTAATGGCACCATTCATCAAGACAGAGCTTTTTAACATAATGCATAAACCTTTCGTACATGGTAGTTTTACTGTACATTGGATTCCATTGCAATTCACTGCTCCAGGCAGAGGAAATGAAGAACTTGAGCAATGTAAACACACTGGGGAAAGGCTCTTAGATCTGTGTGGCTCCTGAAGATGAAGTATTTATTTGCGCAAAATTTGGCTCCCGTTGTCACAGAGTAGGGTGAACTACTTTGGGGACCCTGGAGTTAAATTATCTGTTTCTGTTACATCATCTGTTTCTTCTCTCTGAAACATCTAAGCTTCCTGAACCCTATCAAAGCCTCTAAAAAATGAAACTTTTTTTGAGTTCAGAATTGTTTTGGCAAGGAACATCTTTCTATTTGCTCTTTGGGTTGTGCTACACAACTATGCTTATGTTAACTGAACTCAACTAATTTTTATTGTTATTTAACCGATTTACTCTCTAACTAACTTGTGATAGCAAAACTCTTTTCTCTTTGTGATGTTCAGTATAGTATGGAAAGTAAGAAACTGACCATGCAAAGAATAAAAACCCATTATTTTACGATTGATTGTAATGAGGCCAATATGAAATGAGAAACAAAAATATTGAAAGGATCAAATGAGTTAACATACTTCCTATCTCCCAGCTTACATTACTAGTTCTAATATCTCAGAATTTTCCAGTCTCCTTGACATTTGAAAGTGATCCCTGTGAAGCCAGCTTGATACCTGCCTCTCTGCTGAAGCAAATAGCAGTGACCATGTTGCTCTCCCAAGACTTTTCATCTTTCTAGACTCTTGTATCTTGTCAGACGAAGCTGACACTTCAAAATATGACTGCACTCAAAAAAAAAAAAAAAAAGGAAGAAAAGTTGCATATTACTTAAGGTCCCAGTTCTGGAAAGCAATTAGGTATAGACTTAATTTTACATTTCTTTACCTTTTCAGTTACAGGGAGCAGCTCCAGTTTATACCAGCTCACAGTCTGAACACAGGACGGTAACTATTACCCACGTTGGTATGAGATCATGGGATTCTTTTTCATTTTCTTGCCTGTTTTATTCCAAATACAGTTGGCTTCAGGTTCCCATCTCCTGTTATTTACAGCGCAGGAATTTCGAGTCTTGATGCTACAAATGTTCCTGCGTGTTTAACTACAAGCATATTGAGTGCTCCCAAATGAAGGCCCTGGAACTCTTCATGCCTTAAGCACATAGTCTCTGATCCTGGAAATTCCTGTACATGTGCTTTTCTTTACACCCTTGAGCAGTCTCATTAATTTCAGCAGGACTACCCGCAGTAGTAAAGTTAAAACACACACCTAAGTATTTGCAGGTTCACATCCATAGTGACATTTCTCGTCCTCCAGTGTTGTTTATCCCCAAGCCTGTTCATTGTCAAGAAATGAATCTTTGAGGAATCAGGCCTCGCAGCTCCCCTCAAACCCCTTCCTGGAACTTATTTTATGTTGTGTTCTCTGCCAAGGCCTGTGGACAGCAGCAAGGCTGTCCTAAATCAAATAACCTTAAGAATCTGACATGAATTGACAAGAGCCAAGTATGGCTCGGCTAAAGTTTAAACCAAGGTGAAGTGAATCGTTCTCCCTGCTGTAGTTTAGTTTTAGTAGCAATCCTTGGAGTTGCTCCCTACTTTAATCTGACTTTTTTTTTTTAAATGATAGAAAATAAACTGGGTGGGAATTTTAAATGAGAGCGATTTGAATGCCAAAATGCTAGAATTTGTGTTCTTAAATGACCTGGAAGAGAGGCCTCCCTTGCACTTCTTAGCTCCTTATGTTTTGTAGCATTTTCCTCCAAATGGGCACTTGAGGTTTAAAGCGGGACAATTAAGTAGTTTCACAGCTTTGGTACAAAAACCATCTGTGTTGTTGGAAATTGTGCTGTGTAGGTGTGAGGAGCAGAGCAGCTCAACAGTCCTGGACAGAGTGACTGGGAAATGCTCTCCCAGCCCCATGTCAGGGCTGTGGGCAATTACATCTCCTCCAGCAACGTGCAGAGAGTGAAGCATCATCCCCCAAAGCCTGCATGTTTACTTCTATTTCCTTGAAAAAAGCAGCTGCAACGTAGTAAAGGCAAAGATAACAGCAAGAAGGGCAGCACAGCCCCATGCACTCAGCTGAAAGGCAGGAAATCCTGACTGCTATTCCTGGCTTGTACATCGCCTGTTTGAGGCATTAGGTGAGAGAGTTGACTTCTCCAGCATCACAAGGCACTGGAACTGCCCAGGGAGGTGGTTGACTCACCTTCCCTGGAGGGGTTTAAGGTGCAGGTGGATGAGGTGCTGAGGGACATGGTTTAGAGATTGGCGGGAATGGTTGGACTCAATGACCTGGTGGGTGTCTTCCATCCGCATGATTCTATGATCTATAACATTGAACAATGCACCTGCAAACTAACAGTACTTTTCAGGACTTAATTCCTGTTGAAGAAGCTTGGGGCTCTGCTTTGTGAAGTTTTGTTCCCAGCGTATTGCACAGATAGGAAACAGCGAAAAAAGCAGATGAGAAAACAGTTTTAACTACTTATGTAAACACACGGATCGGATGTTTGAACAGGTTATATCCATCAAATGCGCATGTAGATCCGTTCCTAAGTTACGTCCAGAAGTGCAGGTGCAAATAAAAAAATAATTTCTCTTGCAAAGAAATGGACTTGCTCATCAACACATACAGCAGCTTTACATGAATGTGAAATGGTGGTGGCTGCATTCAGGGACGTGCCTAACTGGCTTAAAAATCAGACTCGAGCAATCCCATAACTCCATAATCCCCATATATAAACAACTGACATGGATTTTACGTTCCCAGTGTATTAGAAGTGGGAAGCATCAGTTGTTTTAAATGAAAACATAGCAAATTACTGTATCTGAAGCCCTGTCACTTGCTCCAAGCGGAGCTCAAACAAATTATGGCTTATCTGAATGATATCAGATAAAATTTTGGATAGGATTAACTGTGATGTTCTTTGTTCTCTAAACTTCAGAGCACTTAAGGAGAGGAGCTGGCAACATGGACAGTGTTTTATGATTAAAAAAATGCAATAACAGCTGTAGAGGAGGAAAGTCAGCTGCTCATAAGCAAAGTTAGAATAAACTTGGAATTTCTGGAAATTTTATTAGTCGGTATAGAGCCTTCTTGCCTGGGTGTAGATAAGAACATGGGTGATTTGTAAGGAAGAGGGAAATACAGTTACCTCTGTTATTCACAGAAAAATTTTAATAATCTAAAACTTTTTTTTCTGCATGAGAAAAGATAGTTGCTTATATTTTCAGAAATAGAATTTTTTAAAGTTTTGGTTATATTTTTCTCTCACCCTGACTCAAACTTGCTTTTCTCGGTACTGCATACTGGGAAGTTATTTACTAAGATTGCTTCAATATTTTATAATATCCAGGCTGAGATTCCACATTTGCATTGCATTAAATGTGAAATCTTCATATTTGCCATATTTTCAACTCCTAAAAGCAAGGGAGGAGTGAAAAGCAAACAAAAAAGAAAGTAAAGTGCGTGTTTATTAAAAAAGGGCCAACATTTGTTTGCAGCTTTAAATGAATGGAACTTCATTAAATTCAGGGGAGCTAAACCCACTTACGTTAGCAGAAAATAGGGTCCTTTTTATATCTCCTTTTCAATATTTTTTTCAAATGTTATTTTTAACAATTCTAGGGGGAGGGGGAGAGGGTAGGGTGGAAAACAGTTACAGCCATTTTATCACATTTTAGTCCTAACAATGCAGTACAAATGAAAAGGAGCCATAATGCTCTGTAGAATAATACATTAATCATCATCAGTCGTCATTCAGTGCAGTACGTTCTTTCCACACCATGCAAAATATGGACGGGTATCCTCGTGAGAAGGAGGATGTCTTCTCTAATTGTTCACCTAGTCTGGAATATGTACCGGGTTGTGGTGGGGTTGTGCGTTATTTGTCATCTCATTTATGGGGCAAAAATCACATGAGAGTTTTCTTTTGAACCGTGAGAGATTTATGAAAGGTTTCACCTCTCAAGGGGTGGGAATTAAAGGGGTTAGAGGCCCGTCTACCCAGAATTTTTTTACTCGGTGACAGATGAGTTGTTTTTCCTTGAGTTTAAAAAAAAAACAAAACCAAAAAACCACAACCTGGAAAAAAAAGGTTGTTTTTCATGAGGAACCGACTAGCTAAACTAGGTACATTGTGCCTCATTGTTGAGTGATTTATCTTCCAACTGCATCTAACTCTGTAGCAGCCCAGCTGTCCATCTCACCCTGTTCCCTGAGGAATGTCCAAAGGTCTGATCCTACAAAATGGAATAGGCCTCATGATAGGGGCTCAGCACCCTTCACCAACTGGAGTCAGTGATCTATCAGGCTATTGAGGTAGTAGATGGGATCTGAAGGAGTTTAGTATGGAAAACTAGTCCTGGTAGGAGGTTTGGTTGGGAGAGCATCAATCCCCTTTTTTTCCTCTGATATTACTGCTCCTACTGTACGTTCCAACCATGCAAGGCACCCATCTGCCCTAGGAGGACAGTAAAAGGAAATTCTTTGGAATATCAGCAGTGGAGAACTTGGCCACAGCTCCCATGAGATGCACTTTGGGGGGTTTAATCTAGATCTTTTCTGTTATTTGCAGTGAGCGGCTGATGATTCCTGGAGAAAATTTTGATCGTTTTGGGTTGTTATGCACAACATGGCAGGGTGGCGTGTGTTTTCTGCATAGCTGAGTGAAGTGGCTATTTCACAGCCTTTCCTCTTTCCTCATGAAGTGTCTAGAAACTACAGTTCAATCTCAATATTTTCCTTCTCCATTAGGCCTCTCCAGTAACTCAGTCTACAAAACCCAGAGTAGGAAAGTAGTCCCAAATCATCCTAACTATACTAATGCAATCAAACCTCACAAAAGAGATGATTTTTGTACCCTGTGATCTCCAGCAATTCCCCTTCCTCCAACTTTTTCACTCGCTTATAGGTTCTACCATTTCTCGTAACGACATAAAATTTATGGCAGTTGGGAACCAGCGGTAGAAGCATTAACAGAGGGATGGGCAGGAGGTTTCCTGGAGATGTAACATGCAGAAGAACAAAATTAGCAGGCAGCTTTCAAATTACTTGTGAAAATTTCAAGTGGAAATTCTTAATGAAACTTTTGCCCTAATAATTCTTTCCCACGTCCCTTCCATTCTCTTTTTCTTATAGGATATATATGCATATATAGTCTAGTCCTTGCATCTGCCTCATAAATATATCTCATAAGTGTGTGCATGCTTAGGTATGAAAATACAGTTTGTACAATGCTATAATGTTTGTACTGTTTCCAATCTTCTGTATCTCTGAAAAATAAGTAGGTGCTACACTTATGTCATTTATTGCTATTTGTTTCTTTATGTTGGTTCCTTTTAAAGTGCTCTTCTCGTAGCGTAGCTCCAGGGCATCCTTGCATACAGTTATGATACATAAAAAACTGAAAAGCACATTTTAACTGCAGCACCTCATCTGCTCTCCCTGTTTGTCTGTATTTTTCTCTCTGCTGAACGTCATAATTCCTTTCATTTGGCAATATAATCTGATCCACCATAAAGAAATATAGCACAATGGAGAGTGAGTCATTCTGGCTGAAAGGTTAGGGCCAGATCCTGCCTTCCCTGCATGAAAAAAATCCCTCTTCTATGCATTTGAATAGGATCTTTTCCAAAGTTGAGAACCTCAAAACTCAATGTTAAATTATGCATGCTGGCATGGACTAGCTTATTTAGCTAGAGGATGCTTCAGTTTGGGAAGTCATTGCCATTTCTCTTTGCATTGTGCTCTTCTTTTTCTTATTCTTTGTTCTTGGAGGGTCTGATTTACTCACAGTAGAAAGACCCGTACTGTTTAATCCTTATCTGAGAATAGTTACAAGGAAGTTTTGGAGGCATCTCAGCCTGTGCCTTCCGAAGTTCAGGTCAGCGAACAGAATGGGGGTTTGTGGTACACATGAAGGACTTCAAAACCTTTCATCTTTGTAACTCAGTGAAGCTCCCCATTGGTTTTAGTGCAGGCTTTCTCTGAGAGTTTGTAGCCCATATAGCCTTACTCCTCAGATGCCCTCTTGTTTTGTGGTGGTTTCATCTCTGTGTTGGGCAGCCTGGGTGCAAAGGTCTCCAAGCAAGGAAGCTCTAGGGCTGAAAATGCCAAGAGGCCAGACTAGCCATCCATACTAGCCAGTAAAGAGAGATGCTGTGCTCTGTGACCACCTCAGGTACTTCCTTGCTTGGATCTCCCATCCAGGTGCTCCTGCCTGGAGCAGAGCCTGGTCTGGCTCCCATCCTACCAACAGTCAGGGCTCTTCTCTGCAGGGTGGAACCATCCTCTGCCTAACTGGATTTGAAGCCAGTTCTGCCACCCCCCAGGAGAGCACAGTAACCACCAAACTCTTCCTGATTTGCATAGAAAGATATTAAAAAAGGGGATGAGAGGAGATGGAGAGGCAGATTAGGTCTGCTGGCTGGGGTGCTGATGCAGAATGTGGGAGCGTCACCTTCCAGTTCTCTTGTAACGAATATTCAAATGTGTAGACAAAGTGGAACAGTTTCAGTGGGAAAGACTGAAAACGTGGCAGGGAGGGCAGCACCTGGGGGCTGTGCTGTGACATGGGAGTTCAAATTCTCACTTTAAATCAGGACGTGGAGGGGTTTGAACCCAAGTCTCTGACACTGATGGCAAGTACAATCCTCTGAATGTTGAGCCCCTGCTAAACGCTTAGGTGGTAGCAGTTCCTGATCCACAAGGTCAGCACAAAACACCACTGGTGAATAGGCAGCGTGGACAAATTCAGGCATAACAACATTTAGCCTTTACCATAGGGGTCTTGTTGCAATATGAACCCAATTTGCAATAGAAGGGCAGAACAGCAAAAATTCTGGTGCTTGGCGCATTTTATTAGTGGACACTTAGATATCTGAGGAATATGGACTAGCTGAATGAGGTTTTTGCGGACCTCATTTCAGAATTAGTGACTCCTGATGAACATGCCACTTCATGACCTTAAGCTTTTCAGGTTTTACCTTCTTCAGTCTTTTTAAATTCTTCCTGTAGCTGTTCTCCAGTGACTTTTTTTCTGTTTCTTATGCTGCATCAGTCATACATCAGGTTGTGGCTACTCCCCAGTGGTTTGCAGAGAACAATAACATAGGTGAGAAAATATGCCCACTCATATATTTTGATTGTTTGACTTTCCCCTGTATCTCTCCGGAATATACCTCTACCTGTGTGCTTATTTACATATTAATGTGCAAGTGTTTGCAGACCCAATGTATTCAGCAGGACACAGAAACTGGGGAATAATCTGTAGATCGTGGAAGTAGATCATTTTAATTTACAGTCTAACATTTAAATGTTTTGAGGTCAGACCTCTGAGTGAAAATAATTCACCACTGGATATACAGCTTCCACAGGCTGTACGTTTATTGCCAACGAGTACAACGCAGATTGTTTTTTACGTGCCTGCTTTTTTATTGCTTTAGATGCTGTTGCAGGATAGTTCACATAAACATTTATATAGGGTTTAGAAAACAGTTGTTAGCAAGGAGGAAGCTTTTTCTGTTTACACAGCCCCTGAACAAAGCCACCGCTCCGAGCTTCCTGTAATTGACATGTGGGCGGGTTTTTTTTTTTTCAAGTCACTGACTGGAAGAAGTGAGTGTCTGAGATTTATTCCTGACAGGACTTAAATTACTGGTAGCCTGACACATTTGTGAACAATTACTAGACGCTGAGGTGTTTAAAGTAATGGGTACTGTTTGCTGGAGGGATGGGGAAGTTTCGAAACCATTAAAACAAAACAATTTTCCATTTGATTAGTAAAAAAGCAAATGCATACGTTTATTTTTTTCTAAAAGGCACGTGTATATTTGACTTCTTAAATAATTTTTCCCTCCGTGTACACATGCTTAAAAATTTCCTTAACAGCAAGTTACCATAAATTTGAATGAGCATCAGTAGCTGAGCTCACAGCCAGCTCTGAACATGACACCCAGAAGGTGAATCCACTAGCGATGTCTCGATTAGAAAAGGATCGTTATTGTTAAGTTGTCCAAAACAATAATATCTACTTTTTAATCTTCCTTTTATTTTTCAATTTGAAGAGGAAAAGTGAAAGGCTCTAAAATTCACTGCGTTATCCATTTGACCATTAAATACTGTGAATGTTTATGGAAAATAAACTCTCATTAATCTACGCTACATTTATTCATTTCTTTGTACCTCTTAAAGGTAAAAGTTATATTTATCTCCAGGATTTGCATTCAGTGTTCACATGCAAGTGACACCTTCCACTCCTCTTTACGGAACCTTGGTCTAGAAACACACTTCATGCCAACCCCACAACTTTCTAGTAGTGGTTTGAGAGACTCGTATAACAAGAGGAGTGCGATATTGCCCTGGATTATTAGAGGTTTTGGAAGCATCCTACATGCACACTGAGCTGTGTGTGCACACTTCTATCCATCTCCCCTCCTTAAGCATAATCTGTTATACAGGTGCTTTCTCCACTACTTGTGTTACTCTAATGTTCAAAGATGAAAGTGATTAACGCTATTAAAACTACATATGTCTGGTAACAGACAAAATAAAAGATTAATTACACTTTGTCCTGTTTTTTTAGTTACTCATCCAACCACAAAGATAAAATGCTGCTTTCAGGAGACAAAAAGGGGAGAGGACAAGAGGAAATAGCCTCAACCTCCACCAGGGGAGGTTCAGGCTGGACATTAGGAAATTTTTTTTCCCAGAAGGAGTCATTGGTCACTGGCAGAGGCTGCCCAGGGAGGGGGTTGATTCACCTTCCCTGGAGGGGTTTAAGGGACGGGTGGACGAGGTGCTGAGGGACATGGGTTAGTGATTGATGGGAATGGTTGGAGTTGATCTGGTGGGTCTTTTCCAAGCTGGTGATTCTGTGATTCTATGAAAATGTTTATGTAATCACTGTCCCCTTTAGATGACCTCGCACTGTTTTTAGTGGGACTCTTACACTGTAATCATAGAATCATAGAATCACCAGGTTGGAAGAGACCCACCGGATCATCATAACAGTTTTTCCCATGAGCAGTTTACTAATTCACAAAATAAGCCTTTTCCTTAGAGGTATTTCATATTCTTCATAATGAACATGCAACTGTGTGTTTCGCTTATCTTCCTGGCACTGCAGACTTCAAAACTTCAGCAAACTCAGGTATTATCAGCATAATTTGTTGCAAAATGACTGGATTCTCATTGCTGAATGAGAATTCCCATCCCTTAAGTAGATTGTTCTTGAGTACTGTTAGGAAATCCCCTTCTTGCCACAGCTTTCTTTTTGACAAAAACCTAGGACATTATCTGGGACCTGGGAACCACCCAATGTTTTTTGATTTTGCTGTAGTATAGTGAGAATATGAAGAAAGATAGCGGATACAGCTTCAGCCTTCATAAATTTTAACTCGGTCCCAGCTTGCTGTAACACAGGTGTGTCCTAGGTAGGGTACATGGGAGATGTTTTAATTGCTTGAACTTGTTTCCTGGCCTATTCTGAGATAGAAGTTAAGGGCTTATATGCTCTTATTTTATATGCCACCTCTAGAAAAGGGGCAGCATTCAGACTCCAGGGACCAGTGGGCCAAAATTTTCATTTAATGCACCATAGTACATACTTGTCTTTTACATTCAAGGAAAATAAAGGCACTCTCTGTCTTTTTGGTCTAATTTCCAGTGATTTGCATTGGCTTCATCATGGTGAGGGCTCCTGAAAATCCCTCCCGTGTGCTCTGTGTAGGACACTCTCTCCTACGTCAGTCAGCTAAAACTCTTTGTTTGAACCCACATAGAAGATTCTCTGAACCCTACAAAGAGGGATTTTTTATTCCCTAGTTCTTGTTTTCTGTGTCAGCTCTTGATGCATTGAGTAGTAAAACAATTTGTAGCGTGCTGTTAGCACAAAAGAATGAAAAATAATACCAAAAATAAAACATGAAACTGCAGTGAATGTGTCTATTTTTACACATTGTACTCTGTCTCAAGGAAATTTCAGAAGCTTCAGCGAATGAACCCAAAGCACTTTCAGGGTATCGAATCACTGAAGGGGTGGCTTTCTCTTTGTTTTTTGCAGATTTTATTATTCTTCTGGAGTATTTGGGGAAAGGAGAATAAGGAACTGCAGATGTTCCAAACTTTCTATGTTCTTTTACAACTCTTCAGGGCGGTGCCTCTTCCGTAGACTAACTTCACTGTTTTGTGCGCATATTCATAAATTTTTTCTCATTTGTGAGAGTCACTGAATAGAGCATGTGAATTGTTTTACCCAGTAGGTGGTGGAGCAATAATGAAGCATTGTGATTAAGTAGTGTTGGAACATCTTATCTTCCTCACTGAGTGGGAGGCACCATTAGTAGTAAAAGTAATTACCTGTGTTGAACGTGCTGATTGCACCGAGTACCTACTCTATGACACAAAGAGCGTCTTCTCAACTTTAGGGACCTTAAGAGATCTCCATTTGCTGCTAATTTCACGTTTTAAGCAATAGCACGTAATTCCATTTGATTTTTCTTTGGTGTCAAAATTACAAATAAACTTTGCAAGAGCTCTTCCTCCTCATAGAAATTCTGTCCTTGTTGTTGGTAGCTGCAAAAAGAGGATGATGGAAATATCGCACAAAAGAAGTGGAGCTGTGAAAGCAGGGTCCCTTCCCAGCATGACATCTGAACTCGCTCGCAGCTTGGGGGGCTGTCCTGCAGAACGAGACTGTGGTGCCCTAAACTACCCGTAAGAGTGTTATTCTATAGAAGCGATGTAGATAATGAGTCAGAAAGAAGATATCAACACCGAGCACTGAGAGTAGGTTTCAACTTACAAAAAAACCTCCTTTAATGGGGTGTACGTGGGAGGCTGTTGCCACTGATGGCATCAGCTGCTTACAGGGTTATTCTCACAGAAGCCGATCTGTAGAATAATACACTCTGTCCTAAGGTCTGCGTTTCAGAAGCATTCATCCATCTGCCTGACAGTTTCCAGTAACTTGGGGAATAAAATATTAAGATAGGATGGAAATAAGCAGTACTTTCTATCATAGAAAAATGGGTTTATTTCTTATTTCATCTATAGATCGTACCTGTGGTAGTTTTTCTATCTCAATTAGCTGTGAAATTAAACTTTACCACTCATCTCCACAATTTTAAACCTTTTTGGCTACTTGTAAAAACTTATAAAAAGTCATGGGATCCAAACAGTCTTTTAGTACAAAAAAAGAAAACTATGAGTCACGTTCATGGTTTGGTTTAGGTCTGATTCAAAGGCTGCTGGAGTCACAACAAAGAGATTCTCACAGATTTTTAAGATTAATATCCGGGGTTTGAACATGAGGTCTAACATAAACGCAGTGCTGCTACGGTCCTGAGAAGTACCTGAGCACATTTGTAATAATGTAAGGGTTAGACGACTGCACCGGGCAACGTTTGCAGACAAGCAGAGTCAATTAAGATAACTGACAGCAGGGAAAAAGCCTTGTGAAAGGAGCTGTTTTCTCTCTGTTCTCTATATTACTTTATATAGGCATTTCCTTTGCTTATTTTGGAAGGATGTGAGGTCATAGTGGCTGGAGACAGGCAGAAACTTTAATGAAGGTGGCAAACTGTCATTGCATTGATTGCTTATTTCTCTATCGTCAACAATCTCTTCCACCTATAAAATGGCAGCGTTTAAGGAATAGTATGGTTTTAGTCAGCCTTAACATCAGATTCTTTACAGCTTTTTCCAGTTTTTCTGCTTCAAATACAGTTTCTAAATGATGTTTCTAATATTTTTTCTAAGTCTCCTGAGGGATCTGTTTTTTAAAATCTTTCTCCGAATTACACCAACCTCCTTTTTTCTTAAGTACCTTCTTTTCCTGGTATTTTTTCTTAATCTGTAATACATTTTACTCACGTTTTATGTAAACAGGGACCTGGATAAACTACCTGTGACCCACTCTGAAAGTTTGAGGAGTAAGTTTAGGAGTGTGGAAATGTTAAATTGCTTAGAGCCACAACGGTGGAAACGCACTTTAAATAATCAGACAAAAAAAAAAGTATTGATTTTGTGCCTGAAGTAAGCCCAAATCATGGTTATTGCCATGTGAAATTTGGCATTTTTTGTCTTTGTAGAAGTGAACGCAATGATTTCCTCCATTGTTAGATTCCATGAGTTTGGTGTAGCTTGATTAAAAATGAATGAAAAGTCAAAAAGAATATGATCTTAAATGAGTAAAGTTCATGCAGTTTTGTACAGAGCTGTGAGATGTTTTGTTTGGTTCTAGTTTGCAAGCAGAAGGTTGGCTTCAAGTTGGGCCTGAGCTGATTTTATTCTTCCTGGTGCTGAGTTAAGAAAAATACACGGAAAATATTTCAGCAAAGCAGAAAGGAATTCAACTGAGACCAAAACTGGGCACATTTTGTACTGAAGATTACATTGCTTTAATTGTGATCGGCAATTTAATGATTAAAAAAAGAAAAAATTGTGAATTTCTGTTGTTCTTTGGTGTTTCCAGGGACTAGTGCCTGCAAGGACACCAGTTTCCATCCCTCAGTGTGGCATGAAAACACTGAGCAGAGATTTCACTCATAGTGAGAATATAAATAGCATAAAAATGTGCACAGTTTAGCATATTTTTTTCCTGAATTGTACTGAAAATCAAGAATGCTCCTCTTCTCCAGGCTACCTTTCGGTGTCCTGAAGGGATATGCTTGAAACCAGTTTGCATTCTTATGCTTTAAAGCATGATGATATTAAAATACCAAATCAGCTGTACTCCTTATAGAAAGATTCCAGAATATTTGTGTCTCCGGCTACTAACCGTAAATGAGCACACCTTTATCTTGTAAGCAGGTAGTCGATAAATCATTCTTAGTGGCAAACTTTTATATTGTGCTGGGATCCCATTGTGCTGCAAATAGTTGAAATACAATCGTTGAAAAAGGCAATAGCTGATCTGGCTTTCTGATTAATCCAGTAAATTACAGATGTGCATTACACACAATAAAATTTTAGCCTTGCTGAGATGTGTTCCGTAATTCTCATTCAGAAAAATGCATAATGTTTTCACAAATACGGTTGCAGATCCTAGATTTAAATTTTCTTCTAAAATCATCTGAACTGCTGATTGTGACATTTAGCTACAAGCGAAGGGACAGGAATATGCGCCCTACATGTATCAAACACAAAATATAATGTTAAAGATCGATGGTCTGTGCGGATATTATGCACGTAAGGGTCATGTACACAACTAACTGAACAGGTTTGTTCAAGAATTGTTTAGGTCAAAGGAATCTAAAATCTGAGAAAGGTTCTAGAGTGATGCAGACGTGCGTGTACCTAGTTAGCACCAACAATAACATTGGAGTCCTTGTTTTAGGAATAGAATCCAAATTTTAAATCTTGATTCGTATCCATTGCTTAGACACAGAAACATAACTCCAAGCAAAAAAAAAAAAAAACAACTTAAACAGGAGGGAGAGCAAAATGAAATGTGATGTTTTGGTCCAAGCGTGTTTGTTTAAGATTGAAAAAATTGAAAAATGCATTTTTGGCAGTTAGAGCGTCATGTGGGTTTACAGTCCTTTTTGCAATATGCAAGCATGTCACAATCAATATTGTCCTTGATAAAGCTGAACCACAGACAACCTTCTTAAAAGAGAACCAGACCCCCGATCCCTGGATCGAGTAATGAAATTTGCAGGGGGAAAATTCATAATATGTGATGGAAAAAAGATGCGTACACCTGATGTTAGTTACTGGGGAAAATATTGGAAAGGAATTGTTAGCATGATGGGAAATTAAATTACTTTAAACAATATTTGAACATGAAGGGAACAGAAACTTGATTAGGGAAATAATTTCAGATATTCTTTTAATTCTTTCTAAATCCAAAAAGCCCTCACATAAATCCCTAGAACTAATCAGCTACATCTATGAGGAGACACTGTGGTCAAGTGACTGGCACGTAGATAATTTCCTTCTAACTCCTGGCTTTTCCATGGCTTTCAGCACCTCATCGAGGGCCAGTCTCCAAGGCTTTTGTTCACCCTGAGAAGCATCTCTTGAGTAAGCCATCTGACTTTGATTGCAGCCTAATATACTTTTCCACAGCCTGCTGGTCAGATTAATATGCTTTCCATACAATGAACTAAGGGTGTTTCCACCCTGTCCTCGTTTGGTGTCTTACTTTGTAATCTGTTAGGTGTAAATGTTATGAAGTTGTGTTTCTGGAGACTTTGGGCACATGGAGTGGAGAGGAGGAAAGAAAAGCCAACTGAGTTTCACAGCTTTGTTCAAAGACCAGTTCATTTCTGGTATCTCTAAGTCTGGTCTCCTACATTCCTCCAGTAATGCATTCAGACAAAGAAGAGTCATCATAGAATTATAGAACAACCAGGTTGGAAGAGACCCACTGGATCGTCGAGTTGTGCCGGGCGAGAGGCATCTCTTTGTCAGGGACCTTCCTGCAGACTCTTAGAGGTATTTAGGTATTGACTGCAGTGAGAATTAAACACTTAAACAGGCACAGAACGTACCTAAATTTGTAAAAGAAACCTGTAGCAACCAAGGTCTCCTCTAGTCTGAACCTTTCTTGCTCCGCTGAATCCTCTCATTGTTTTCAGAGGAGCTGCCCGTTAGTGCAGTCGTAGCAGAGAGGATGCACCCAGGGAAATATTTTCGGACAGGGGACGGGACAGGACGAGAGGGAATGGCCTCAAGCTCCACCAGGGGAGGGTCAGACTAGATATCACAAAGAAATTTTTCATGGAAAGGATCATTGGGCAGTGGCAGAGGCTGCCCAGGGAGGGGGTTGAGTCACCTTCCCTGGAGGGGTTTGAGGTGCTGAGGGACATGGGTTAGTGATTGATGGGAATGGTTGGACTCGATGATCCGGTGGGTCTCTTCCAACCTGGTGATTCTGTGGTTCTGTGAAACATCACGGTGTTCAGGGAGAAAGAGGAGAACTACCTGTGCAGAACGGTGGCCAGCTTGCCGAATTTAGCGCTCCATCTTTTGCTGGGTGTTAACGTGGAGATCAGAGTCAATAAAACACATGGAGGCAAAATGTATGATTCCAATTTACATTAAAGAACTTAAAAGTTGTGAAATATGTGAAGAACAAACTGTTGTGAGAAAAGAAGTGCCAGCCTTCCTGCAAATTTTATATTTGATTCCACAAGGATGGGAAGTCTTCAGCGCTGTTCCTGACTTGGCTGCCAGTTTATGTGGGAGGGGAAACAGCCATTTCGCTCGAGGGAAATATTTTTTGAAAGTTCCATGATGAGAGGGGGTTTTGTTTGTTTGTTTGTTTTTGTTTTCCTGCATGAAATGAGTTTTGCAGTTTAAAAGAATGGCTCAAAGGCTGGATTCTGTCTCTATCAGCTTCAGCCGAGATGTTACGTGTGTACCTCTGTGTCGAGATTTTAGAAAATTAACTTTGTCTGAGCATAGATACGTACACACACATGCACTCTGTGTGTGTGCAAATGTACACAAATCCAGGCTTTCATCTGGACTGCATTTTTTTAAGAAAATGTGTTTCTGAAAATGCATTGTTTAAGTTTTATGGCTTGCAGAGATAAAGCACAAACCCCACATATTGTAATGGAGCAACACAAACCTTCTAGACCCTGTCTCAGCGCCTCATGAAGTGGCGTGTCTCTTTCTTAAACTGGGGGTGGGGGGCAGATTCTGTAAGAAACAAACAGCCACACAATATTTGCCGTGTAGGAGGCTCAGGACTGAGTGGATTTCAGGCAGGGTTAGCAAGCACTTAAGGAACAAAATGAAGTGGGAAGTTTTTCAGAAGTGCTTTACTGGGGTCCCACCTCCTGGGAACAGGAGGAGTTTGGGAGTTTCTTCTGCAAATATGCCTTTTTCACGTAGGTGTAGGATTGGAAGCTGAAGCTTTGAAAATCTGGCCTCGGAGGCCTATTTTTAAAATACGGTTTCTGCTCTTTCAGAGACAAATTTGTGATCCCAGCTAATTAGGAGAACAGCCATGTGGTTAGACATCTGAGTGCTAGTCTTATTGCTTGTAACAATGACCATGTTAGAAAATCTGGTCCAATGTGGTTTTGTTGTTATTTTGGTTTTTTTCTTTCAGAATAGACTGGAATCTATTTTTCAGGCTGTGTTGGACTCCATTTCTCATGCTATAACAAATAAAGTTGCTATTCAGTAAGACTGTTGCTGATGGGCTCCAATAAAATTTCAATTGAAGTGACATCTTTTATTTTCAAATGTCAGTTTCTCCCTTCTATATTCTACATGTGGTTTCAGACCACTGTTAGGGGAGAACTGCTGCGAGACTCTCTTTTTATTTACCGTTCAGTTATCCAAAAACCGAAAATACCAAAAGTGTTTAAGTACCAATTGAAATTAAAATTTAGGTTTCAAAAGTCATGCTAAGTCAATGTTGCAGATTGAAATCTTACTTATGTTTTGAGTATATCATGCTAATAAATTTTAGGTTTATGCTTAGGTGACTTTAAGAGACCCCAATAGGAGAGTGGAATTAATTATGTTATGGGAAACTGTATTCTCCGTCGACCTCTTTGAAGAGGAGTAGTCAAGGGCAAAATTTATTTTGTTTTGTAGAATTTGGCTAGCAATTTGAAGGAGAAATTACTGCATCTAACTAACTGACGTTGCATCAATTACTGCAGGGCTCCATCACTGCATGGATATACGTCTGATAAGTGTTTGTAAGTTTTGTGGTGATTATTTAGAGAATTATGGCCAACACCATATTCAGAAAAGGCAGTACAGGCATAAAATACCTCAAAATAAAGCTGCAAAACTTCTACCCCCAAATTAATATGGAAATATTACAGCTTTTCTGTGGTGCTGATCTCTCACAGAAAGTCGCTGATTATATGCACAGGGTAACTATGTTTGTTTTTATTTTCTTAGTTCTTACTAATTATCGATGATCTCCCAAGATTAGAGTCTGAACCTGTTTATGTCACAAGCCTTCTTGTCCCCCAGGTACAGCCATGAAGCCAAAGCATAACCCAAGAGGTTTGTATCAGGAAAACAGAAAAAGGGAATAACATTCCCTGGTAGGAGGCAGGTTGTCTTATTTCCACAGCCACTTTTATATTGCCATGTTATTATTTCTATACTACCCCCTTGCTGAAAATGCCAAGAGCAGTTCCTCTGTACCATCGCCGTGCTGCAACATCCTCCCTATCGTACCTATTGCTTGTGATATAACGGCATTCAGTTGGGATTAAGACCTCATCGTGCTGAGTACAGTATAAATACATAACAAGATACAGTCTTTGTCACGAAGAGTTTACAGATTGTCACCATCCCTGAACAGGAGCAGATTCCTCGCTGGAGTCAAAGGCACTTGTGTGGGCATAACAGCCTGTCTGCATTTTAAATAATGCAGGATAGCAAGAAGCTGAAAGGGAGAATAACCGATGACTGGAGATAAGAAGCAGCAATGGGCAGGTGTGTCGTGGTTTTAGGAACCGATCCAGCCATTATTGAAGTTAAAATACCTGGTGATTTCAGTGTAGGAGAAGCTTCATCTGAGAAATCCTGCATGTGGGTGGTTGGTATCAGGGTGTTTAAATGAATGCAGGAGGTAACACACGAGACCTTAACAAGACCTGTTGTTGGGTCCTTTTGGGTGGCAATGACTCCTGGAAATCATTGTCGGATGCGCTCAGGGTGGTTAGACAGGAGTATGTGAATGTGTGTGTGGGGAGGATGGAGAAGGGAAACAAACCCTCGTGGTGGCTGGTGAAATGTGGATACAGAGGCTGATGCTGCTCCTGATTTCTGTTTGAGGTAATTCCTATTTAGGATATTGCTAATATCCTGTTTAGTGGGAAGAGAGTTGATTCACCAAAGGCCTGTGCTGTGTAAAGCATGTAATGCTGGGGAGAATGAATTGGTTACATAGACTTTGTTTTGACACATTTAGCAGTCTTCCCCGTGGACTGAAATCAGTAAAAAATTTCCCTTTCATTATTCTCATAATTATGTGCCAGAGAGGCAAGAGTCTGATTCAGAGCACTTGAAAGTAAATGGCATTTGGTTGATATTCTGGACCTCATTTCAGGGCAATGATGAGTGTAGCCCATCTGCATTCAACCACATTCCTTGTGTCCCCTCACACGGGTGAGTCAAAAGTTGTTCTCACCCTTTCCAGCACACGCTTCATCTGACTGTGCTGGGTTTAATTCCAGGGATTTAACTGCAGTTGGCTTTTATATAAGAACGAACCAAAAAGTGAAGCAAGCAGATGTTTTCTGAGCCTTCTAGCCCATATCTAGAGTCACAGTAACAATTCTTGCCATATTCATCTGGCTGAACCCATTTATCTCAATGCCATTCGCACTCCAGCTTTGCAAGCATCCTTGCTGACAACCTGGCTTGAACAGCTGTATCAAGAATGTCAAGAAAAGAGGTGTCAGAATTAAAAAAAAACCCCTAAAAAATCCAGTCTCCTGTGGCTTCTCCAGATTTCCTGGAGTAGAGCAGAGCTACGGTGCTTTGCATCTTTGCTTCCATAGCACAGTGAGGGCTCCCTGCTGGAAATCATCTGGATATTAACCAGTGAAAGAGCAAGAGAGGCAACAGGTCAGACGTTCCTCCTCTGCTTTCTGCTGGGGACCCTCCGGAGTGGGAGTGTGTAAAGGTTGTATTATTTTTTTTCTTTTTCTGTGGTGACATTGACCTATGTTAACTGAAAATCAAAGACCTATTGAAGGAGGCACTGAATACACAGGTAATAAACTAGGCACTCCCGATCATAAAAGAGCGTATGATCTAAAAAGACTGAAAAATAATTAAGGATGGCATCCATTTTAGAGATGGGGATAGAAACTGAGTTTAACGAACTTGCTTAAAGTTTCACAGAGAATAAATATACCACGCCAGGACAGAGGTGACAATTACAGTGCTTCTGCCCTGAGTATTATGTGTCCTTTGTGCATTTCTTCCCAACATGCTGCTTTATACCAAAACCCTCCCTCTTTTCCTAGCATCAGAGTCCTATCTGTGTTCTTGGGATTCCAGCGTGTTACGAATGTCTTTTCTCACAGCTCAGGATCACGTCTGAAATAAAAAATGAAGCCTTCAAGATTAAATCCAGCACAGGATTTAGGTACTTAAAGTAGGATTTAAACAGTATTTTGATACTTAAATGCAAAGTTGAGACCAGTGAGATGCTGCCAAGATACTGCGTTATCCCTGCAAGTGCCTGTACTCATTTGGTTACACAGTTGATGATCTGAAACAGTCTTAGAAGGCTGCAATCTTTATTTCAAAACTTTTAGTGAATGTTTTGCTTGAGAGGACTGAATATTTCTGTCCCAGCTGCTTTCATACCCATGGGTGGGTTTCACAAACTGACCTGTGGGTCTTTGCTTGATGCTGCCAGGGCAAGCGTAGATGCCCCGACATGATTGGGCTCATCGCAAAAGCCAGCAGAACGGACAACTTTCCTTTCAAACTTGGCAGCCAGGGGAAGTGGTTATCAAGCCATTTCATCCACACCTAGGGTCCAGTAGATCAGAGTTCCATGTTACAAACCCCTGTCTTCTCCTTTGGGGAAGGCCATCTGAACCAGCAAGTTCTCAGCCTCTTGGAGGCCTGGGAGAAGGTTCTCTCTACCAGCTGAAGCTATACAGCTAGAAAGAAACTGTTTAGATTAATTGGTGAAGAGGGAGAAAGAACAGTAAAATAGGAAGATGCTAAGATGCTTTTGTCACCTGCTGGTGAGAATGAGCTACGGGTGCTCACCTGGCTCACAGGACTGTCCCTAAATTTTATCTTGTGACTTCAGAAAAGGAGCTTGTAATGTTCTGAGAGCAGAGACCAGAAGGATGACTGTTCCCTTTCTGTGCCCCTTAAGTCCAATTAATTTTGCATTATTCTGTGTGCAGCAAAATATCTTTTACAGGAAAGCCCCCCCACTCCAAACCCACAGCTCCCAACAGAGTTGTTTGGGGCATCCATAGCAGGTGGGACTTCTCCCCAAGGCAGAGAGGAGTGAACATGCTTGAGTATCCTCTGTTCTGGCTGTCTGTGCTACCAGAAAGTTAATGTTTCTTTCCCACCAGCAGCACTTTTAAGAGTACTGAGCATTTTCTCTCAAAGTGACTGAAGTTCTTCCTTTTGGGAGTGTTGTTCAGACTGGTAGCAGGCTAAGGGGAGACACGAGGTGTCTAGAAGAGAAGTCTAAAGGGTCAGCCCTGGCCTGGAGCATTTCAAGGGGTGATTCTAGGCAGCTGCTCGCAGTGCCTTTGCCCCCAGCCTGCCTTGGAGCAGCACACCTGAACTGGTTTGCACCCCATGCTGATAGACCCTCCTCGCCCAGTGCATGGGGAGCCTGGGCTCCACTCGCAGATGTCTAGATCCCACTTCAGGAGCAGGTTAGATCCTCCACCAGAGTGGTCTGCTGACATCTCACTGTCCACGGACACACTGCCCTGCAGACTCTGAGCCAGGAGGTCTCAGGGAGTCGTAGCTGAAGGGGTGGAAGCAGAGGTTTGTCTTTCTTCCTGCCTTGTTTTCCGCGCTTTGACGTAATGTGAAGCTTTTTGCCAGTTGTGGTTTTCTGAGAACAGATTGGTAAACTCTGACTTGTTGCATCAGCCTGACAGCTGACTTCCCACACAGTTCAGTCTGCAGCGCTCCGCTGGGGCCAGCGCTGAGCTGTGATTCATCCGCTCNATCCATTTTAGAGATGGGGATAGAAACTGAGTTTAACGAACTTGCTTAAAGTTTCACAGAGAATAAATATACCACGCCAGGACAGAGGTGACAATTACAGTGCTTCTGCCCTGAGTATTATGTGTCCTTTGTGCATTTCTTCCCAACATGCTGCTTTATACCAAAACCCTCCCTCTTTTCCTAGCATCAGAGTCCTATCTGTGTTCTTGGGATTCCAGCATGTTACGAATGTCTTTTCTCACAGCTCAGGATCACGTCTGAAATAAAAAATGAAGCCTTCAAGATTAAATCCAGCACAGGATTTAGGTACTTAAAGTAGGATTTAAGCAGTATTTTGATACTTAAATGCAAAGTTGAAACCAGTGAGATGCTGCCAAGATACTGTGTTATCCCTGCAAGTGCCTGTACTCATTTGGTTACACAGTTGATGATCTGAAACAGTCTTAGAAGGCTGCAATCTTTATTTCAAAACTTTTAGTGAATGTTTTGCTTGAGAGGACTGAATATTTCTGTCCCAGCTACTTTCATACCCATGGGTGGGTTTCACAAACTGACCTGTGGGTCTTTGGTTGATGCTGCCAGGGCAAGCGTTGATGCCCCGACACGATTGGGCTGATCGCAAAATCCAGCAGAATGGACAACTTTCCTTTCAAACTTGGCAACCAGGGGAAGTGGTTATCAAACCATTTCATCTGCACCTAGGGTCCAGTATATCAGAGTTCCAGTGTTACAAACCCCTGTCTTTTCCTTTGGGGAAGGCCATCTGAACCAGCAAGTTCTCAGCCTCTTGGAGGCCTGGGAGAAGGTTCTCTCTACCAGCTGAAGCTATACAGCTAGAAAGAAACTGTTTAGATTAATTGGTGAAGAGGGAGAAAGAACAGTAAAATAGGAAGATGCTAAGATGCTTTTGTCACCTGCTGGTGAGAATGAGCTACGGGTGCTCACCTGGCTCACAGGACTGTCCCTAAATTTTATCTTGTGACTTCAGAAAAGGAGCTTGTAATGTTCTGAGAGCAGAGACCAGAAGGATGACTGTTCCCTTTCTGTGCCCCTTAAGTCCAATTAATTTTGCATTATTCTGTGTGCAGCAAAATATCTTTTACAGGAAAGCCCCCCCACTCCAAACCCACAGCTCCCAACAGAGTTGTTTGGGGCATCCATAGCAGGTGGGACTTCTCCCCAAGGCAGAGAGGAGTGAACATGCTTGAGTATCCTCTGTTCTGGCTGTCCGTGCTACCAGAAAGTTAATGTTTCTTTCCCACCAGCAGCACTTTTAAGAGTACTGAGCATTTTCTCTCAAAGTGACTGAAGTTCTTCCTTTTGGGAGTGTTGTTCAGACTGGTAGCAGGCTAAGGGGAGACACGAAGTGTCTAGAAAAGAAGTCTAAAGGGTCAGCCCTGGCCTGGAGCATTTCAAGGGGTGATTCTAGGCAGCTGCTCGCAGTGCCTTTGCCCCCCGCCTGCCTTGGAGCAGCACACCTGAACTGGTTTGCACCCCATGCTGATAGACCCTCCTCGCCCAGTGCATGGGGAGCCTGGGCTCCACTCGCAGATGTCTAGATCCCACTTCAGGAGCAGGTTAGATCCTCCACCAGAGTGGTCTGCTGACATCTCACTGTCCACGGACACACTGCCCTGCAGACTCTGAGCCAGGAGGTCTCAGGGAGTCGTAACTGAAGGGGTGGAAGCAGAGGTTTGTCTTTCTTCCTGCCTTGTTTTCCGCGCTTTGACGTAATGTGAAGCTTTTTGCCAGTTGTGGTTTTCTGAGAACAGATTGGTAAACTCTGACTTGTTGCATCAGCCTGACAGCTGACTTCCCACACAGTTCAGTCTGCAGCGCTCCGCTGGGGCCAGCGCTGAGCTGTGATTCATCCGCTCAAACAGGTCCAGCACACCAACAATCTATTAGTTGTAATAATGCTGAGGATGGGTGGGAGGGAGTTTAACGCCCTTTGGACTCACTTTAAAATCTCCCTCTGTCCTCTCTGTTGCTGGGAAGTCAAAAGAATATGCTTTGTTTGAAATTTTCCAGGGGGGGAAAAAAATGTTTCAGAATACCAAAGCTTCAAGTAGAAGCTGATGGCTCCAGTCTGGGCACAGACAATTGAGTTTGAGGGAATTTATAGCGAGCCTATGCTTAATGTGTCCCAGGAATTACTTGATTTGCTTCTTCTATTCCCTAGCAGAACAAACTGTGGGGATACAAATTTAATTCCGTGTAGGAGCTTGTGTTACAGTTTACTGTGTCCTTGGACAGCTGTAAATCCTCCTCTAATGTATTTACTTAATATTTAGGCTTAACATGTTTTAGCCACAAATCAGGCTACAATAATGAACATGGAATCCGTCCAGCCCTTATCCCAGAGTCCCCACAAACAGCTCCAGTCCCAGAGGTGAAATGATGGTGATCTACCTGTGAATATCTTGAATCCCTTCTCGTTTTCTTCCATGTGCTGAGAATAATGAGACTCTATAAATCAGGAGCCTGGTCCTCAGCTAAGACAAAGATCCTCATCCTCCAGTGCTGATTTGCACCACTGGTGGAGCCGATTCCATGTACAAATGTAACGTTTTAATCTACCAATCGATCCACAGCTCAGCTAATGAAACTTTGCAGGCCTTTAAAATGTCCTGGCTCCAACTTTAATGTCTCCTGCATCTGGGTTTTATCTCATCAGCACTTTAGGGCTGGTGCTGCATTGAAATCTGCACACACAACTACGGTTAAGCTTTTCAATAATGAAGTCACTTTATTTATTGAGAAATTTCATCACAGGATACGTGATTCTTGGCAGGGCAAGTCAAGAGCAGGAAGCCTGCAGTTACAAAGGTATGCATGAAAAAAAAAAAGCGCATAAGGGCATATTGTTTGCCTTCTTTTTATTACAGGAAGGATATGGCTTGGTTGTGTTTTTGATGAGTGTTATTTAATTGTACCCTGAGATCTTCCTAGACTTTGAGTTAAATCTTGTCAAATATTTTAACCTCTCATGTTATGGAGATGAGTTTTGCACTGTTGCTTTGCAGACCCTGCTCGCAGATCTTTGTCTCTGTGGCATAGCTTGTTGGCCGGCAGAGTTGGCATAGACATTGGGTAGGCATGAAGACTTCAGATAATTACTGAGGCTACAGACGTTGGTCTAAGATGTGTGTAAGAAGGATTCTTGTGAATCGATTTTGTTCCTTTTTAAAGTTTAGACTATAATCTTAGAGTTCTAGTTAAAAGAAAAAAAAAAGCCTTACAAATAAATCCACTGACAAAATGAACTATCTGGAGACATTGGTGATTTTTGCTTCCTGTGGCTATTTGATTGCCTAATTACAGTCATTTTGAACTGATTACATGCTCTCTTAATTTATTTCACAGCATTTGGCTGTAAGGAAGGACCTAAAGCAGGGTGTTTTTTACAGAGGGGAGTAAGTCTTCCTGAAACTAAATGCTTGGTCCTTTCTAATTGAAGACCTCTCTGTTTAAGAAGAGAGGAATGAATTTAAAGCAAAAGCATGTTTTATCTGTCAGGTAGAAAACTGAAGATTTAGAGAGAAAGAGAGTTTGGAAGCCTGTCTGGTTGGGTTGAGCACTTATTCAAGCCCTGGCTGAGCAACTCTTCTTGTTAATCTCTGTCTCCCAGGTTAGAAACTGCGATGGGATCTTGCTCCAGAGGGTATCAATCTCCACATGCCAGCTTTCTCCTTATAATTTGATGAAATCAAGAAATAGAGGAATGTGATTAAAAAAAGACAGCTGTCTAGTTTGGAACCTCAAGAATAAACTCTTCCAGCTCCACTTTGAATTGAGGGTCAGGACTGAACGTAGTTATTTGTTTTAGGCAAGCCAGTTTTCCCCCTGTTCCTCATATGGTTGTTTCTCTGGGGCACTATTGAAAACCAGACTCCCCTTCTGAAGCGTCATTTGCAAATATAACTACTGGCTACCTCAGTGGCCTCCTTAATTGCTTTCTACTGAATCATCTTTGTTCATCTGCTGTTATGTGATAGAAAAATGGAACCCAAATGTTAGTCGTCAGTTTTCTTTTAGTACATGACGTGTCAGATGATTTTACCATTGACTCCTCTGTGTTACAGATCCCATTATTTTGGGCCATCAAGGCAAACCACTTGTGCTGTAACAGAGAAACAAAACTGTTCTTGTGAGCGTTGCGTATTTGGAGAAAAATGCTGCTATCAATCCAAAATACAATTAGACTGACTCTACCAGGTTATGTCAGGTTGTGGAAACAGTATCAGCAGAGGAAAAGAAAAACAAATAAGTCTGGTGTGTTCTGCTAACTCTCCCGTTCTGGGGATTTGTTTCGGGCTGGACTGATGGGAAGGCTACAGTTTGTTACCAGTGGTTCAATGAATCTTGTATATGGTGCTTCTTATTGCTAGACTAGCACTTAAGAATATTCAAATGCAATCTCAGGGGGATAGTGTGCACAAAGCTGCCAAAAGAAGAGTTACAATTCAGAAAGTTGACTCCACGTATATCTTCAAGGTGTTTTAAGTGTTTATTTTGACTGCGTAGTTACCACAAACTTTTCAGATAAACCCTTGTGAAGCCTCTCAGATGCATGAAGGAAGCTGTGACTAGGTAGGTAGTTGTTATTGCAGAATTGGTGTCAAATATCTGTAATGTTCTTTCTAGGATCCATGATACTGCGACTCCTGACTGTATAGAATCAGAGAATAATTAAGTTGGAAGAGACTCACCAGATCATCAAGGCTGGATATGAGGCTGGTTATTTTATAAACACAGGCAAAACAGGTGCCCGTGTCTCCTCAAGTTTACAACCAAATAGATGGTAGTTGTTGAACTCTTTGAATACCAATACAGCATTAATTTCACTTCCAAATAGTCCAGTCGTTAATGTCACACAAATGCTTGCTCAGTCCTTTCTTTTAAGATGAGTTCTGCCTGAAATGGCTTTGCTAAAAAGAGCACAAAAAGTCTTTTTGCTCCAATAAATTAACTTTAATGGGGGCTGATTCTGAAAATCCTTTGCACAACAAATGGCTTTGCTGGTAAGAACAGCTTCGTTAAGGAAAGTGCTTTTTCTCCAAGAAACGCTTGCAGAATTGGGCCCTGTGATAGCAATAAAAATTGTTGCTGCAAAATTACTTTAAGAGCATTTATATTGTTTACTCTAACAAAGAGACTCTGAAGATAGTGACCTTTGAGCTTTGGTTTTACAAGTAATGACTAATCCCATTTTTACAGATGCCTTTTTTTTTTTTTTATAATGTTCATTGCAAACTTCAAGGGAGTGCTAGAACGAGACAATATTTGAGGCTAAGCTTCCCAAAGTTTCAGCTTTGGCCTTGTACTGATAATTATATGAAGAAAACTGATTTCGTAAGCTTACGCTGTTGTGTTACTGAAAACTCTGTGCAAGGAACTTCCATTTTGGTAGGTCTCATTGACAACGATGAAGCTCACCTTGCTCAAAAAGGCTGAAAGGCTAGAAGTTAATTTAAAAAACGACAAGAATCAAGAAAAGTAACAAAATGCTGAAACTTCATTGTCCTGACAGGGACCTTGTGAAGTGCAAAAGAACAAGCCCTACTTTGGAGCCCATCTGGACCATGATTAGGGTTGCTCCTCTGTAGCGCCGTATTTACTAGCCTAAAGCATGTGTTGTTAATTCAGTGTGTTTTAAGTCACAGCCTCACATCTATAAAGTTGAAGCTCAGCAGGAAAAAAATGAAAAAGCACTCTCATATTAATCAGCGGTGCCAGAAATAAACCTGGATATCAGGAATTTAAACCTCATACTGCTCAGATGAATGCTGCAGCCTACAACATACTGCAGGGCTGTATATTCTCTCTCTGTGAAGGATGGATATTTAAAAAAAAAAAAAGGAAAAGAGTAAAGAAATGCATTTACTTAAAACACTTATCCTTGTAAGAGCGCTACATAAAATGTACATAAAAAGGTATTTTTCTCCCTTAATTTAGGCAAACAGAATATTTTAGTTAGATATTATCACCTGGAGAGAGCCCAATAATAAGTAATTTAGTCTGGAGAGGGGTTTTGTACCTTTCTGATTAATATTTACAAAAGGCTTTGTGTATTTTTGCTCTAACACTAATGAGGCAGCAGATCGAGTTTAACAAAAAGGACACTGTAGATTGAAATATGGTATTGTGCCCATCAAAGTCGGCCTCCTCTCTGCTTGGCTTATGATGAATACTGTTCTTTAATAGCGGGCTGGTGTTCGTGAAAAACTTATTACAGAGACTAAGAGAGGAGCCAAGAATGAAGGAATGCCTGACTGGCAGCAATCAATCACTCCCTTTTAAAGATGAACTGATCCTTCTTTTTTTTTTTAAAGTAACACTTCATAAAAAGGTCTCAAACATAAATATGCAAAGCATTAGAGTAATTACATTCTGCGTGATCCCTGCAGTATTTCTGGTACACGGCTTGACTTTAGTGTGGTGTGTATAATGAATGCAGTAAAATGGCAAATGTCTCTAAAAGAAGACTGATATTTAGAGGAAAGTTCTTGCTCAAGAGTGTTAATTATCTGCAGCAGTAAAGTGAGATTATTTAGATTACTTTTAACAACACGTCTCTTTATAGGCTTTATTTTATTTAAGCTTTTTTTCTTTTTTTTTTTATAAATCAAGTTGATATGTTAAAAATAGGCAAATACTTATAATCTATGTACAGATACCAAAAGTGGACAAGGGACTGATAGATCTATCGACCATCGCATACGAATGTGTTCAACCTTATGTGCTTAATTTGCATATGCATTTTCTGCAACTGTGCCCACAATCGCAATGATTTTACATGCAAATGAAGCCTGCAAACTACACAGTTTGAGAAGAAGTTGAGCTCTCTGTATGTCATGCAGAAATATTGATCTTCCTTGAAGGGGCATCTCTTCCATTGTGACTCCCCAGCTAGCAAGTTGCAGACCCTTACTCAGTATTTAACAACCAAATCCCCCGAACACAATGTAATGCAATATGGGAGGGTTGGAAACACAAATTGATGTAGGAGAAAATGATATTTTTTTTTCCAGTCACGATAAAAACTTCGCTGTACGTAGCTGAAGCACAGAGTTAATGCAAGAGGTGCAGCCCAGATGTTGCGTACAGGTAGTGCGAATTTTTAATGACCTGTTATTATTACCCTGTTTAGAGAATATGCTTTCTGTTCCTAAGCGTCTGTTACTCTTTTTAAAAATAATGCTATGAAGGGCTAGACAGTTGCTGTCAAATGTAATGGATGGTAAACTATAAAATGTTAATGAACTAGTAGCTCTAGAATCTAATATTAGTTGCAAACAGCGTTGGTTAATATGGCAGAGTTGAAAAGCACGAGCATCGAAACAGCAAAATGTCAGGAGTGAAGTACCTGGTGGATATTTGAGACCTCCAGTGGGTTTCGACTCTGTGTAAACACTGTCAGGAGAGGAGAATGAGCTCGGGTTTGTGGAGTTCAGTGAAAGTCAGAAATATTTTCTTCCCTTCAGAATAGGAAAATGACATTTGGTGAAAACGGAGGTTCTTTCCCCTAGCAGAGACAGTGTGGGTTACTCATAAAAGCATAATGGCTTTCATTCAGAGGTGCCATATGGCTGCTTATAAGATTTCTGCACAGCACTTGCTGTAGCAGTAACTAAACAAATGGCACTATAGTACAATATAATACCTGTCAAGAACAGTGATAAAGAATGTTTTATTTCTCTGCTCTCTGTCCTCTTTTCTCCCTCCTTCCTTGGAAGCAGCTGCCTGTGTGAGGCAGCACCCACTAGATGGTACTGCCAGGCTTCTCCGAGCTGTCGCTTCTCCTCAGCCTCCCCACCCTGTCAGGACCGCAGGGCGCCCTGGGGCACGGGTCCCCCTCGCCCTCCCCAAGGCAGGACTGTGATGGGCAGAGACAACCGGACAGATGTGTCAGGCGTGTTCTTTTCTGGTGCCTGCGCCAGCAGTGGAGGAGTCTGGGGGAAAAGGGCTCATCGTTGACTCTTTCTCAAGCCTTAAAATGAAGCCCAGGTCTCCAAGTGGCGCTCAACACCATGGTGATGCTTGTTGGAGAGACATCCACAACAGCGCTGAGCCCGTACTGAGGGAGAAAGGCCTTTAGTCCTCCCATCTGAGCTGATGGGAACTCTGTCCTTGTAATGGGAGCAGAAGGGATTCAGCACCCCTGCAAAGCAGGCACAGACACCACGGTGCCTCTCACCTCTCTCTGGAAATATTTCTTTCATTTTTGAGGTTATATTAATAAATGCTTGTATCAGATGCTGAGTTGCTCAAGTAATAAGCAGCCATGAATTAGCAGCAAACAAATATGCTTAACTTGCATTAAGTGCTGACTCCTGGAGCGCTCTGAGGTGGTGAGCAATGGCCTTGTTTGAAATTCTTTTAGTTTTGGTAAAAGATGGCTCCGCCTGCTTCACGTGAGCAGGTGATGGAAAATACTGCAATTTCTGATCACCAGATAGCCTTCGTATGTTGTTTACGAAATAACACATCTTCTCTCTGCCTATGTTTTTCCCTGTAGGATCAATGCAGGCTTATATTAGCTCTGAAATATATTGGCTCCCCGATCGGCACCCTAACACATACCCTCTATCATCTTCTCCTTAGGAATCACACTCTAGGGAAATTTGGTTTAAACCTTTCCTGATTAAAAGCCAGCAATGACCACATATGTAGTAAATGTGGGTTTTTTATATGTGCTTGTCTCATTTCTTAGAGTATTTCCTTCATACAGGCTAAGTTCAAGATTTTGCATGATATATTCCTCAGTCCTTCCGTCCATCTGTCCGGATAGGCAGCTTGTTTGATGAGTTAACCGTTCTGAGCGTTTTAATATTTATGTGACTCTTGTGCAGCTCAGCAGTTGCTTTATGTGGGATTGCATATTTGATAAGATCACAGATTCACTCTGTGCCAAAGCTGAAGTCCTACTGAGGTCTTACTGTACTTCAGATGTCAAAAAAATATGAATAGGTGGTCTTAATGTTCTCCTCTGGTGTTATATCTGTCTATAGAGAATATAGCTTACAACAGATTAGAAGCAATAGAGGACTTGACGTATACTGAGAGCGCAGTAAGAATGATGCTTGTTGACATTATCGGCTAAACCTGTAGGGGAATTTTCTTTTTTTTTTCTTTCATTCTTTCTTCCACTCCTCCTTTCTTTCTCTGAAATTTGCGTATTTGTTCCCATATGCCTCGCTCTTTCTGCATGTAGTTTCAGTTTCTCTATCTAAAATAGTTTTGTCAATCTAGGCATTCTCAGCACAGCCATCTAGACAAGTCCTTGCTTGGTGCTCATTGCTCTTCTACCCAAATGGCTCGCAGGGCTGCCTGTATCTCTTGTTTAAAGTATATTTATTTGCAAACAGCCTGTGTAACTCTAATTCCTGCTTATTCTGCCTAGTTAGGAATTCATTGAACTAGACTGCCTGTATTTCTCTGCGCCAATATACTGCGGTCCCTCTGCACTTCAGACTTCACGTGTGAAAAGGTTTGCAGCAAATGCAATTATGTACTGAATAGATTTGTGCTTATGTCCACTTCACACTGCTGTGGGGATGCGCCCGGATGCGTGAGTGGTCTGTGATCCTATGCAAACGCATTTTGGCGTGAAAAGATAAATTCACCTCTGGTTTTCAGTCTTTCGTAGTAGTGTTGCAAATAAACCAAACCTTATGAAAGATGGATTGCTGTTAAATGAGTCATGGAAATTCCTACCGAAGTTTTATGAAATCTGAATGTGCAGTGGACTGGGGGAGAAAGAGAGGATGTTTCTACTGACATGTAATGTCTTGATCTTATCTCGTTCCTGTTGTTAGGATCAATTTCTGTGTGAGATGCCCAAATCAGAGCTTGCAGACATGCAGATTTCATAACTTCCATTGGGAAATTGTAACCTAGCATTAGGAAATGGCTCTCGATAGCACTCTCAGACCTGAATATGGAGAATGTCACCTGGGTCCTCTTAACAACAGTTTATAAATGTTGCTTTCAGAGCCCAGCTGAGGACATGGTAGTATAAATGTGCAGTGGATGGAATATTACTTCCTTGTCAGCTTTAGATTTTAAAAAATATGGCATGAGACACACTAAAATCTGGGGTGAAACCTGCGCATTGGTGCTGGAGCATTGAATGTGATTTACATCAGTAAGTGTCAACAATCTATATCGGATGGTACTTTTATACTACCCCTAATTCATGGCATATAAAACAAAGTAGATTCATTATTTTGGGCTCACAGGCATAGATGAGCCCTGTGGTTTCTCTCCTGTCTGAGGTACAGTCTGGTTCTTAGCTTTCCCATCAGGGTCCCCGTAAGAACTGTCTCTCAGCTGGTTGTGAAAGAGACTGCAGGCTGCGCTGTCGTTGGGCTCGCACGACGCTGTGCCCAGTGCTGCATGCCTTGGCTGACGTTCAGCGTTGTAGGTTGCTGGAATTCATGAACAACATACCAAGATGATGTGAGGACCCAGAAGACAAATTTGCTAACATGCAGTCACAGGACGCAGACACTGCTTTGTATTAGTGCTGTATGGATCCAGGTTCAATGCTCCCCCAGCTGTTATGTGAGCTACCCAAAGGCTGATTTTCCAGTGTGGAGGCTTGAATTAGATTTGAAAAGGATCATAATACAGGGCTACAGTTTCAATTTTTCTGAACCTGAAATGTCCGTAGGTCACTAGAGGAGAAAATTTGGGATAGTGTTGAAGATGATGCTCTGAAGTAGATGGGAAATTTGGAGTATTGTGACATTTCAGCTCATGCACAATATGACACAGGCTGGAAAACAGGAGATAGAAATATGAGGGCATATTTGATGTGCCATCATCTCAAAGGATTGTCACTTTTATCTGAGGAGGAAACCATAATCCCGTGGAAGCGCTAGAAGAAAAGATGAGTTATTGGCATTATGTAAAGTAGGAGTATGCCTAACATGCCATAACAAGGAAAGGTAACGCAGAACTGTAATTAACACAATGTTATTTTTAATTCACAAAAATACTGTTTATAGAGCTGCAGTGAAAGATTCTGACTGTTAATGAAGATTGATTGCAAGTCAGACTTTGCCTTTCATTCTGCAGATCTTTGTTCATTATGAGAAGTAAGCTGGGAGTGAGATCATTTGTTTGTAGCGGAGAGTCCCTCGAGTGCCCTCTTCTCTTTTGTCACAACCAGGGGGACTTCAGGCTCACCCAGCTCAGGTGCCTTCCTCTAATGGGCAGCAGCTTTGCTGACCACCACAGTGATAGGAGTTAGTCTTATGGAGCCACTTTTCATCTGCTTCGGGTCCACTTTGCTTCCCTGGATGGTTTTGACTACAAGTTCATTAGGTATCATACAGTCAGCTCAGAAGAAAATGTACAGGGGTGCTCTTGCAGGAGCAAGTTATGGAAGAAACTCATTGAAGCAGCAAGAAGTCCAGCTCAGTTAAGCAGTAAAANAAGATGATGCTCTGAAGTAGATGGGAAATTTGGAGTATTGTGACATTTCAGCTCATGCACAATATGACACAGGCTGGAAAACAGGAGATAGAAATATGAGGGCATATTTGATGTGCCATCATCTCAAAGGATTGTCACTTTTATCTGAGGAGGAAACCATAATCCCGTGGAAGCGCTAGAAGAAAAGATGAGTTATTGGCATTATGTAAAGTAGGAGTATGCCTAACATGCCATAACAAGGAAAGGTAACGCAGAACTGTAATTAACACAATGTTATTTTTAATTCACAAAAATACTGTTTATAGAGCTGCAGTGAAAGATTCTGACTGTTAATGAAGATTGATTGCAAGTCAGACTTTGCCTTTCATTCTGCAGATCTTTGTTCATTATGAGAAGTAAGCTGGGAGTGAGATCATTTGTTTGTAGCAGAGAGTCCCTTGAGTGTCTTCATCTCTTTTGTCACAACCGGGGGGGACTTCAGGCTCACCCAGCTCAGGTGCCTTCCTCTAATGGGCAGCAGCTTTGCTGACCACCACAGTGATAGGAGTTAGTCTTATGGAGCCACTTTTCATCTGCTTCAGGTCCGCTTTTCTTCCCCAGATGGTTTTGACTACAAGTTCATTAGGTATCATGCGATCACCCCAGAAGAAATTGTACGGGGATGCTCTTGCAGGACCAACTTACGGAAGAAACTCATTCACAGAATCACCAGGTTGGAAGAGACCCATCGGATCATCGAGTCCAACCATTCCCATCATTGAAACAGCAAGAAGTCCTGCTTTGTTAAGCAGTAAAATAAAAAAACCCCCACATTTTACCATAAAAGGTATACAACACAAAAGTTAAGCTACCCTTCATGTGTCAGACAAAGAAACTGAATATATTCCTGCCAATTCTTGTTTGAAGTATTTCCAACAAATTCCCTGCACTCTTGTACCGCCATAAGTAAATGTAGAAACACCATCCATTATACGAAGTACCATGCAAGAGTCCCCTTCCCATGTTTTGTAAAGCCGTGTTCTAATCGCACCACAACAGCGTTTTCATTTCGCTTTACTGCTAATTAAACCTGCGGTATTGCGTAGCGGTAAATTTTCCTGATGATCAAAACTGTTTGTCTATCTTGTCACATAACCTATGCATTCCCAGGAAACGAGGGAGCTTGATTCTGCCTTCAGACGAGACTAAATTTGAAGGAAACTTGAATAACAAATGACACAAGTGAAGAAACGCGAGACAAGATTCAGAAGGAAAGAGTTTTCAGATCAGCAGTTGAAAGTCGAGCTGGATGAAACTATTGTATCAAACATTTCTTCAAATCTAGGCAAAGTTTTGACTGAAGCTTGTCTGTACAAAAAAAGTAAATTGGAACAGAATTATGACTTCGTGTGGAAAATGAATCTGGGTTGAAGTGATGCTTGAGACCCAGAATCTGCTCTGCGCTTGGAAACAAGACCGATCTGAGCAGCGCGTTCCCACCCCTCCAAGGGGCCACCTCGCAGCCGCCACCTCCTCTGAACTTTCAGGGTGTTTGAAGAGCAGCTCTCTGATCTCGGCGTATTCTGTATCCGCTCACCTCTGCTGAAAAACATGTCAAAGGAAATGCAAAAAGGGCTCAAAACCCAAGAGAATGGAAAACAATCAAACAACAGAATTTTTTTTTTTTTTCCCATGGAGCCCCATAAACAGCAACTGCTGAAGTCGGCACAACAGTAATTAAAATGCTATCTGCTACATGTTTCTGTATTTTCCACTCTGCTGCTAGTATAAATTAAAACCAATCCCTAAATGCTGACTGCCATTCAGTTTCAAAGCAAAGAAACTTCAAATTCATATAATGATTTTATTTTGAGTTTATTTTGAGGAGTTAAGAATCTGGGCCTGTTCCTGGTGTGCAGGTCTGTCGTTCTTTGTCGAGTTATCATTGTTCCCTTTACTTCCTTCAGCATTTACCCCGTTCACGCACATTTGAAAGGTGAATTCATCCCACTTTCAGCAACTCTTTCAGTTTTTATCTCCAGAAGTTGAGTGCTCTCATGCTGTGTTTTTTTTCACTGTGTATATTTAAAAAAAAAAAAAAAAAGTATGTGCAATTTTGGCAGGGTTGTAAGCTACCCTCTTAAAAGCAAGGAAGAAATTTTGAATTAAGAGTAACTCAGTATGGTGTGACACTGTCCTCAGCTCACCCCATTATTCCTGTGTGTTGTGGCACATATGGCATTAGTACAGTGTGTGAGATTCCCTGCAAAGCTAAGGAGAGGTAGGTTGATTTAAGGACATGGTTCCCAGCCAGATTTTCAGCTTTAACTTTAAGTTTCCTTTGTGTTTAGCGAAGGGGATTTTGAAGTGAATCTTAAATTTATTTCAAAGAGGTAGATTTAATTCCTAAAAGCTTCATATGATACTGTCTGCTGGACTTAGCTGCAATTATTTTAGAAGAGAGATGTATAATATAAGTGAAAGTGTGAGAAGTTGTGCTGATTAGGAAACTCGAGATATTTGTTTATCTTGGTGACAATGTTAGTTGTCTTCTAAATCCTGGGAGCAGGACACTATTAGCAGAACAAAATATCTATTTTGAATCAACTGGTAATAATTATATGTTTAATACACTTTTGACCAAAAAGGCCCTTAATTATTCTGATCTTCAAGAGATTTCTATTGTATCTCCGGTAATGCGCTCTTTTAAAATTAATATCGCAGCATTTTGCTAAAAAACCCCCACATTTAAATGCAGAATAAGAAGTCCTGATGCTTGAAACGTGGTTTGAAAGGTTGCCCTTGACTCGGATTGAAAAAAAAATCCAATCAAAAATATCTGCATTTGCAATATTTAAGGTATGCAACAAACTGCTCAAAAGTATCCGTAGTTATCGTCTGGGGAATACTTTCCCCAGATTATTTATTTATAAATATGAGTGTATTCAAGAAAATTAAGGGTTTTTTTTTCAGTCAGAGTAGACAAGACCATTTTCAACAAATGAATATGTTCCAAATGCTCCTCCCATCCCTAACCCAAAGGGGCTGTATATTCTTGGAAGTGTCTTCCATTTCAAATCAATCTTTAAGCAGGTAAGAGTATTATGCCATGAAATACCACCTAATGATGTGTTTAGGATACAAAAGCTAATGGAAGAGGAGCAACAGCAGCTTTAATTTGTCAACAGCTTCTGTCCCCCCTGAGAGTTTCATAGGGCTTGCGAATACCCTAGTCATTTAAATGCCTTATTTACAACTGCATCAGGCACTTGTTTGCACATTCTCATAAAAATACTGCTGCCCAATTTCATTCACAGTTGTTCATCGGGGTCGCAATTTTTAGGAATTTCATTTCCTAGTTCTGTGGTGCTTTTCGTAACTCCAGTAATGACCTACCAGCTTTTTAGGCTTCCTAAATACTCTAGTTTTCGGGGATCTTTTGGTTTAGGTTTACAGTTACATGAAAAGAAAATGGAATATTAAAAGAGATTACAAAGCTTCCTGTCCTGTTTGGTACTGGGCCAGACCCACAGAGGTCCCAGGAATCTGTAATTTGATGCCAGGAAGATAAGAATAACAGATATGAAAAAAAAAAAATGATAGCTCCCCTGGACTCCCAAAGTTATGCAAAGCAATAAAAGACGCAGGTGATGGATTTTTAGGACCTGACAATAACATTGTCCATTATTGCTGAGAAGTCATGTGTAGGGTGAAAAAGGCAAGTGTTCAACAGAGCAGAGCAGCATTACACAAGTGTCAGTGCCAAATGGAATAAAACAGTGCGTCAAATTGCAATTTTTAGGGGAATGCAGGGAATTACTCACATTAAAATTTGGCTGTGAGCTGTGAGGCTAACACCTCTTCTCATATGCAATATGAATTGAGTCTTTAAACTACTGCAGATGGCCAGAACCTATATTTCACTTCTGGGCCTGTATTTCTGCTATAGATTGCAATTAATCTTTTTTTTGTTGGTTGTTTGTTTCCTGTGGCTGTTCCATATCAGAGGTATGTGGAGTGCAGTGTGGCTGTGTGGTCACACTCGCATGTGCATCAGTGTCCAACAGCAAGACCCACTGACAGCATCGTGATTCAAGCAGCTCACAAAGATAAACCACCAGATTAGTCAATATTAGTAAAAGCACCACATGCCCCTCTTTGCCAGGTTACATGAGCTCCTTTGGCACTGTGGGAGAGCAGCCAGAGGTGAGGGCAGGGGCTGGAGGTCCCCAGATTTAGTGCTGCTGCTTGCAGTGTGAAGGCATCTCTGGGGTTTGGAGATCCTGGGNCAGGACAAGAGGGAATGGCCTCAAGCTCCACCAGGAGAGATTTAGGCTGGACATAAGGAAAAAAATTTTCACAGAAAGGGTCACTGGGCACTGGCAGAGGCTGCCCAGGGAGGGGGTTGACTCACCTTCCCTGGAGGTGTTTAAGGTGCGAGTGGACAAGGTACTGAGGAACGTGATTTAGTGTTTGATCGGAATAGTTTGACTTGATGATCTGGTGGGTCTCTTCCAACCTGGTGATTCTATGATTCTATATGCCAAGGATGACCTTACTATAAAGGTGGTTCCAAGTCCACTAGCAAACTCAGAGCCCCTAACGAGAAGGGGACCAATCCCCCATCCCCTCTCTCAGTTCTGGATCCCTGACCCCAAAGATTTCCTAGTCAGGAGTCAGCATTTCAGCAATTTCTGTTAATTTTTGGTGTTATGGTCATGAAAGACTCAAGCAGTATTAGAAATAGGAAAAAAATAAGGAGCACAGTAAATATGATCTAGATTTTGTAGAATAATCTCTTCATTGAGTGGCATGTGGAAACATAATTTATCTGAGTGAAAAGGTTTGGTTATAAAAATATCATTTTGAAACTTTTAAAGAGGCATCCTGTCAAAATAGTCTGTTTTCACATTGCTTAAGTAGTGAAACAGCTCTTGGTTTCAAAATTCAAGCTAATTGGAAGAAAAACTCCTATAAAACAAATAAATGAATATGTAAAAACATCATGACTGGGAGAAAGTGATTTGAAGTGATCAAAACTAAACACTTCAGTTAATATGATCTTTTTTCTTAATTAGCTGATGACACAAACTTTTCTTCCTGACTTGGGAGCAGGAAAATTTAAAAATCTTGAAAATTCTCATAGGGTATGAAATTCATTTTCCATCCTGTGCTAAGACATAGCTGTACACCATTTCTTATATTTATCTTCCTATCCTTCTATGCAGGATAAGCAGGAATATAAATCTATAAGTGAAGAGACAAGTTAATACGAATGGTTTGAGTGAATCTCTCCTCTGATCATTTTTTCTTCCCCTTGCTTGATGTCACTCTAAGAAAAATCTCACAGCAACAACAAAATGTATGGTAATAGTTCAAAGCAAAATTGAAAAATTTCTAAAAGTTGAACTGGAAGCATTTTTGTCAGGGTTTATTTGGAGTATTTTGTATTTTTAAAAGTTTAGAAAACTTTTTCTGACAAGCAGATAAATGATGAAACTCTGTGAACCTGGAATTAAATGGAATCTGAGAAGTGACAAACAGGGAAAAGAGAGAGCATATAATTTTAGAACACAAAAAGGTAACTAAATTTGAAAAATTGCATTAGTATATCATTTTCAGTATGTAAGCCATTAGAGAAAAAGTGTAAATTACACCCTGTAACAAAGTAAAAATGTTTTCCATGTTTAAAGGTAATTTTGTATTACTGCTACTATTACTTAAACTCTTAGCTCTTATAAATATCTAAAGACAGGACCCCTGGTGATATTACCTGTGTCTTAGGCAAAGAGCAACAATTTCAATTCCATTCAACTACATTTGTATTTTGCCAAGTGCTATCAAGCACTGAGTTGCATAATTTGCTATCTAAGTGAAATAGATATTTTTCGTGCTGCACATTTATCACTCTCCTGTGGGCCTCGTTACTGACAATCAAATCATAAAAGATGTTCAAAATTGTCATGATGCACTTATTTTCTCATGATATTTGATACAAATAGTTTCTTCTACAGAAATGGCCTTTTTTTACTGTAGCATTTTCGAGCAGTTCTTAAAGAAACAGGTTGCAGTTGTTTTTTAGCTGCCTCTGCATAGGCATTTGGAAAAAAAAATAGCTTTTGATAGCTGATCCTATTTCCAAATATATCACTTGAGTCTCATTTCTAGGAAAGGAGGAATTTATACAAAGTGTAAGCTGGTAACGTAGCAAAATAAAAAATATAGAAGAAATTCTATTTGTACCTGTAAGACTCACCTTTAATTTTTTTCGTACCTGCCTTTTAATGTGAACTCAGACATTGTAAAAAGTAATTTTTAAATTACAGAACAGTAGCAATACAGAAAGCTACAGTACCTATATCATCCTCACTACATTAATAAACTACAAGATTTTGGGGAGAATCATAAAGATCATTAATTCTGTGGACCCGTTGAATCCTTGTTGCTGTGACTGGTAGGTCGGCACCAAGAGTGTCTCCTCACCTGGAGCAGAAAAAAGATTGAGAGCATTAAACTCATTGCATACGAAGCCACTGAGCTGCCAGAGATAAAAAAACCTTTAGGTGATGGCTGGTTTGAGGTGGGTTGCTCTCAGTCGTGGAGGGGGTGTCTGGATTTACCATCTACAGAGTCCCTTAAGCTGACCGCCCCCAGATTTCAGAGCCAGAAGAGAGCGTGTACAGCTCCATCCCCAAATCAAAGTAACAATTCACCCCAAGCAACTCGTGAAGCAGCCTTTAAGCATTTCATCATATTGTGCAGTAGACCCAACAGATCTCTCCTTGAACAGGCAGCCTCCTTAAAAAAAGAATTGGAGAAAGCAGGATGGCAGGAGGATGCCTGCCTGCTCTGTGAGTTTTCACTGCATTTTAAGCAAGAGACATCTTGAGGCTTGTGCTTACCCAAATACTTCTGCTTGCAAAAGCAAAGCCCATAAACATTTGTTTAAGGCTGCCCTGACATACAGAGTATTTAAACTTTTCACTGCTGCTGCTTGTGAGACATATCAAAATGCACATATTTTTTTTTCCAAGATTTTATTCCCTGCGCCCTTCCCTATGATTTGATGTGCCAGTTAAAAACTGATAGTCTCTGAGGCTGCGATGGAGATAGGTGATTCGCGGTAGAAATACGGCCCCAATGACCTCATGCAGAGGAACAGCTGATGTTACAGTAAGAAAATGCTGGATATTTATTTGTAGGTATAGGGGAGAAATATATTTGTTAGTGAAATGGAGCTTGCTGCAGAGTGCATAAAGGTGAATTATTTGTCAGAAGTCTGAAGGAGGTTTATGCAATATAGTATTATTGAGCCGGGCTATTAGCAGAGTGAATTGCTATTGTGACATGCCATTAAATTGTTTTTAGTGTCCACAAAGGTATCATTCTGGAGCAGGCTTGGTTCGTAACAAAGTTATATATTTACTGGACAGCAGCAGATCTCAGAATAAAAATAGTCTATCTGACCATAAAGTAAAATAAGAGCAAGGAGGCTCCTCCTGTGCTGGAAAATTTGACCTTTCACACCACTTCCAAGCACTGCTGAGGTAACCATGAGCAATTTCCCCAATGTGAACAATCCCACAAAGGACAGGACTTTGGTCTTACTGCCTTACACGCAGAAACGAGTCCCAGAGAAATAGCCTGCGAGCAGACAAGGAGTCAGAGCAGCACGGAGGGGTTGGCTTCCCCTTGCTGCTGCTCTGTTTGCATGCATGATGCCTTCCAGCATTTACATACAGCACAGAAGCTTCACCACCCTTGTCAGAACACCTTATGACAATGATTCCAGCCCCATCTAGTCCTGTCTCTGGTTTAGGCAGGAGGATTATGGGCTTCTGTGAATTTCTCCAAATCTGAGTCCGGGCTTTGTTCCAGCCAGAAGAGCTGCATGAGCTCCACTTACTGTCAGTGTTGCTCTTTGACTCAGCTTGGAGTCATCAAGCTTACCTCTTCCTCTGGTCATTCTGGGACCAGAGTTCATACACAACATGTGAAAAATGTTAATAATCTTACCCATGTCCTCACACAAAGCCAGGTTACAAGCAGAGAAAACTGCTGGTAGAGAATAAACTTAGAGAAACCACAGATACAGACAGAAACATTAGGACTAATTGCAATGACCCATCTTTAACTCTGGAAAATATATAACATTACAGCATTCTAGCAAATTTAAATGCGAAGAGAATTTTTCCAGAGTTAGCATGTTAGTTTAACAATGCAGAAAAAAAGAGAAAGAATTCTTAACTTGAGATTTGTTTAGGGGGGAAAAAAAGAGAGAGAATTAAATATGCGTATATATGTGTATATATAGTTATACATATTAGATTAAATGTTTTAGAACATAAATCAGCGAAAGAAAAGTAATAAATAATGCATGGTGAAAATGTGATAATGTTTATTAAGAAGCAACAGCCTTGTCATCTTCATTTTCTTCTTCAGTGATTCTCCCCTCAAAGGGTTCACTCATTTGGGACTCCCTGCAATTTAGCCTGAGGCCACTCTCTCTAATTCTTGGTTGGAAATATACCTGCTTTGCAGAAATAAGTTAAAAGCAGAACAACTGTGCACACTGAAGGTCTCCCCATTAAGCTCCTTAAAGGCCAGATAGTGAATGTTATGCTCTTGTTGCTGTGGAAATCTGCAGCCAAACAATAAAAAAAAACACAGAGAGAGAAAGGGAAGGAGAAGAAAATGTGTGAGAGAGGAGACCTGAGCCAAGGCTGCTGGGCTCAAAACCTCTTCCTTCCACTTATTGCTCTTCTTACTTGAGACATGGCATATTCCTCCCCAAGCTTTTCTTTCTTGACTTGCAGACAAAGCTTTCTGAACCTGTAGTAATGAGCACAGCTTATGCATCTACACATGCAGATCAAAAGGGCTAAATAGCCCTTCCTGCCTTGTGGAGCTCCATTTATCACCACCAAAAAGCTCTGCTCCTCCACAGGTGGGAACTGGTTCTGCTGGAGCCGACTGAAGCCTGAGGATTTGCATTACCCGAGGAGCGAAGGTCTGGAAAACAGCACAGAAAAGCAGAATATTATTATTCATTAAAGCATTGTTTGTAATCGGGAACCTTTGCCCTTCTTCTTTCTTTGTCTAATCTTTTATCCCTAGCCGGAATAATGAGGAAATTTAGACTCCCAGTTAAAGAACTTTAGTGCTGATAATTTGCAGTAGCTAAAACAGTATGTTGACGTTAGTATGCTGTGACATATAAGCTGCTTAATTAGAGTTGCCATTTAATCTGTTTCTGTTCATTCATTTGCACTTGACTAATACAGGAAAGAGAGAATACCCACCTAGGTTTAACAAACACAAGTAAATCTTGGTCGTGTGGAAACTAGAGCGTAATGATGATGTGTGCATAGAGCAGGCTCTAAATTTGTACCTTCGATGGCAGCATATGTGAATGCAAAGAGAGATCCACAACTGAACATGTGTTATTGTGCACAGATGTAGGTTCTCATTTCTAAATGTCTCCCGCAGTGGATAACATTAGCTTGCCAGTATATTTATGCTTTTATTATTTACTGAGGCTTTCCGTGGGACATAATTCTGAATTATCCTTCTGTGGTTTATTAGAGGCTACAGGATTTTATTCATCAGCCCAGCAAGGCATTAGCGAAAATAAAAAAGTATTCATGGTGTTCGTCGTGGCATAAATAGAACAAGGAGACACAGTTGGACTTTAGGCAGAGGGTTGATCGGCGTTAGAGAGGTAAAGCACAGCCAGTAAGAGCCCTTTGTATTACGGTGCAATGTAAAGAGGCTCTGAAAGGGAGAAATTAGACTCCCTCTAAGGCTTTTTTATTGCCTGTGCAGAATTCGAATCTCTTTTTCTCAATAAATGAGATAACGTTCATAGTGAAACTTACTTTACTTCCTACTTTACTTGATCTATATGATAAGGGAGATGTTCAAAGCTTAGAGTAATGGAAGACTTGAGTGAAACGTGTGTATACAGACACCTGCACACCCGCTCCACTCCCCAAGTCATTAATGCAACCGTCTCTCTGTGTAACAACAGTGCTCGCTGCTGCTAATGAAGTGAAAGCCAAGAGTAGGCAAGTTTTTTTCTTCTTGAGAACATCGGGGAAAACTAGAGAACAGAGTTAATGTTGTTGTGCTACGGAAGAAGGAGCTAGAACTAAATCAGAAAAAGGGAAGTCAGCACAGGAGCAATTTTCAAGAAGAAATTCTGACTGCAGCCTTGGGGTCTGGGATGGGAAAAACATCCATGCATCTGTCTTGGACACAAACGGTGCCCAGTGAAACGACCCTGTGAGTGGCTTTGCCTCTGACATTCTTCCTCAAGAAAGATAGTTTATTTTTTTTTTCTTCTGGTTTTCAGTTAATGACAGAAGCAGAAGTACCTAAAGTGGAACAGCAGGTCATGTTCTCAGCCTAATCAGAAGCAAGAGTGCTTGAAATCCCCAACTACTAATTTTAGCCCAACTTGCAAAGTCAGGGAAATAACTTGGATGTGTCAGTACACGTGCACTCCAGTCCTAGAATTTCTGATGTTGTACCTGCAACTAGAAAACAAAAGGCATCTCAGACACTCAGTGGAAGCAAAAATGAATGGTCTGATATTCACCAGCCCACCACTAAAACTTTCAAAAAAAGGGGGTATGGCATAAAAGGAGAACTCAAAGCAAGAAATACAAGATAAAGAATAGTGCAGCATTCTTCAAAGGATGAATAATTTTTCACCATTGCTTAAATTGCTGTAACCTCAGACTCATGAGTCAGCAAGTCTGATAACATTAATATATAGTAAAAAAAAAAAGTAAGGTAACACCTGGAGTTTTATTCAACTAAGCTAAATTTGGATATCAAAGGAGATCTGCATTCCATAGTTAGAAATTCGGTTTAGGTACCATGGATCAGGTGGATGTCTAAATGAAAAGGCCTGATCCTCATAGGGCTTAAGGGCACCTTTACACCACTGTCATACTTAGAGAGGGCTCAAAATGGTAAAACCTGTATTTACTCATTTTGAAACCCCTTAATAATAACAATAGTGTGCAAATTATAAATACAAATCAATATAAAAATCTAGTTCCTTTCTATAACTGAGATAAGGCTAATATCAAAAGCTTACTTTCTTTCCATATTTATGCAAATATCCTTACAGTGTCAATTTTATTCTATTAAAAAGGTCAAAAAAAGAGAAAGCTGCTTTTTTTCCCCGTTCCATTCTCATTGGCTGAGTTTGTGATGAACTAAATGAATTTGTTTTCTTTAATTATTGATATTAAAATTGTTGAATCAGTACCTAAAACAAAGGATTAAGGACTGCAGTTTACAGAAGAATCTGTAACAGGAAATTTCTCTTCCATTATGTATATCAGCCTCCACAGCTGGGTCAGCAGATGGATGTGTGCTTAGAAGCTTGTAGGCGTTTTTCCCCCATAAAACATTTGTTGAACAAAAAAAAAAAAGAAATGTTAAAAGCAGGGTGGGCCTTACTGGAACAGATCAAAATAGACACTTTTCCTTATTGCTTTTTAAAATATAGCTTTACCTATGCATCCTGTACTCAGCCAACAGCTCCCATGTGCGAGTGCAGCTCCACTAGGTCTTGCTTTTCCTCAGCCCAGTTGCTTTTACAGATGTTCTTGAAATCTTCTGCTTTGCATCACTGCTACAGATGGAACTCGCCCTGCAGGAGGAGTTTTCCTTGCCGTCAGGATTTAGGATTGCTACCTAAACTGCTGCAAACCTCTCCTGCTGCAAAANTCTAGCCTAAATCTCCCCTGGTGGAGCTTGAGGCCATTCCTTCTCGTCCTGTCCCCTGTCACTTGGGAGAAGAGCCCAGCTCCCTCCTCTCCACAACCTCCTTTCAGGTAGTTGTAGAGAGCAATGAGGTCTCCCCTCAGCCTCCTCTTCTCCAGGCTAAACACCCCGAGCTCTCTCAGCCGTTCCTCATCAGGCCTGTTCTCCAGCCCCTTCACCAGCTTCGTTGCTCTTCTCTGCACTCACTCCAGAGCCTCAACATCCTTCTTGTGCTGAGGGGCCCAGAACTGACCCCGGGATTCGAGGGAGCAGCCTCACCAGTGCGGAGTCCAGAGGGAGAAGAACCTCCCTGGCCCTGCTGGTCACCCCGTTGTGTCTCTCTACACAAAGTCCCATCTAACTTTACCACGTGGAATTACATACAAATGGAAACCAGCCAGAATGCCGTGTCCCCAGGCTGATCAAGAAAATTCCATGCAACTACTATAGTCTCACTGGTGCTGTCTGATAGTCTTATACACTGTAGAGACAAAAATGATTATTTTCAGAAGAAACCATCAGTCTGTAATTGGGGGCTTCACTTTCATCCTCATACAAGTCTGGTGGCTTGTCTGATTGAACAGCTGGATGCTCCTTAGAGGTGCTTGGCTTTGGAGGAGTTGGCAACATAATTATCATGGACGAGCAAACAGATTTTGCCTAATTTTGAACCCACTCGAATGACCCAATTTTGAAATTTAGCCTTGAATTCGCAACTTAGGAGTTTACAGTGCCTGTGTAATTACACAGTAATTATACATTTCTATACTTGCCGTAACATCACAAGAACTAATTAGGCTGCGTGAAATTTCTATCCTGACTTGCACTGACTCGCAGTTAAATACATTGATCCTATCGGTTGATTCAGTGTTAATCAAAGTATTGGAAACCAGCCCATCTGAAAATAGCCTGAGAACAATATAGATGAAAAAAATGATTCACTGGCTACAGCTTTTAACATTTGCCCATTAATTATTTCAGGTACTTGTAGCTGTTTGTTTTTTTTAATGAAGGACTCGGTTATGAACCCTTAGTATACAGATTATTTACTTCCCTGGGTTACATTAAGTTTCTAGTATTGGAAGGAAATTAGTCTAGAGTGTAAATGTTCATGTAACTGCTGAATGCACTGAAATGTATTTATCTTTACTATCTTTTACTGGGAAAGTTGAAGTTTGTGGTTGTATGAGTTAATTTTGCTGTAGAGCTGTCTGTTAATACACGTTATTAACAATTACTGTTTATGACAAACTCATCTTAAAAGCTGCCTGTTTAAAGGTTTTAACTACAATATTCCTTTCAAACGAGTTTTTTTAACTCACTAGTTACTTGTTGATGAGTGCTACTACTCATTAATATAATGTTTTTCTCCTGATGTGCACTTTGGTTATATTCATTTGATTTCTTCTGCAGACAAAAGTCTCAGAAAGAGACATATATCCATAGCACAAAGAGTGTGTAAAAACATCTATTACAGAAAAATGTAGCTGCGTTATAGTTTAAGTACCAGTGTGCTGGAGACTCAAAGAAATAATTCTTACTGGTAGATGCAGGGGGTTTATGTCCTGGTAACCGGTTTGGTCCTTGTGTTACAGAGGGTGTCACAGCAAGACGATTCTCCTCTTGGTAGAAAACAGAACAATCTAAAAGGCATTTTTATTTCTATCAGAAAACAGGTTCGTTGACAGTGTTGCTCAAAAACGTGTCATTTCTGACCAAGAAGTCATCAGGAAAATCATCTCAACTTCTGGTCATAGGCATGTAGAAAGGGAGGGAAAGGTTGTATAGAAGAGCCACAAATGTGGTGGAGGGGCAGTCATCAGGAATGGGATAGAATCAGCATCAAGTCCATGTTCTGAATTCAGAGCAGGAGCTCACACTCAGGTCTCCCTCGTCCCTAATGAAACCCCTTCCTCTTCAGCTCTTGAGCCGTCTATGCTCTCAAATAGTGGTACTTCTGCTCCTCGTGTACGTGGTCAGATGTTTATCAGCTGAAAGAACATGACAGTAAAACCTTGGATTAACGTCTGTGTGTGTCATAGGCTGGCCCTGTTGGAGACATAGTTTTGAACGCACATGTTTCTGTGCGTAAATAAATACATCTCGTACTGAAGGTCACAAAGAGCAAGCACGAGGGGGTCCCAAGTAAAATTAGGCATGTGTGAACTCCATCAAATTTACTTGGGAGACTAAAAGAAAAGCTCAACCTTTTCTGCAGGAAGGAAAGGTAACATCTGAGCGTCTTATACTTTAAAAGAGTCTGAAAGTTGAGAAAAGCCATTGCCTCCACTCCCAAAGGAGGAATCGTGGTGGGAAGTGGGCTGCTTCCTTTGCAATGTGTGGTGCAGCTTGCACTGAGTTTGCAAGGGATCGATTTGCTCTGCTGTCCACAGCAGCGTCTGAGACTCGCCCTTTCTGTTTGCAAACCCCAAACTTTGTGTGATTTGGAGGGCAGAGCTCATGATGACCTTTGCTGGTCCATAAGTGAGCGCTCAGGGTCTACGTGCAACTGGTGGGTTTCCAGCAACCGAGACTGGGAGGCTCTCTGAAAACCTTTAAGAGACAAGTGGACCTCTGGCCATGGCAAACTAAAACTCAGTGTTGCACGCTCCTTTTTCACTGCTCAATGAAGACAGCCTGTGGGATCATTAGTATCCTTCCATCACTTCCTCATTAGTTCTTAGATAGTGTTTTAATGACAGCTTGAGAGGCTCGGTATCCTGCCCTCTTACTATTTATGATCCCCACAGTGCTAATGTGCACTTAATGAGAAATTCTTGTCTTGCTTGTAAATCCTGTAGCCGGCATTCAATTTATTGACAGATGTTTGCTTGGGCCTCTTTAAAATTACTTCATAAATCTTCCAGGATAAAAGGCCTCAAGTTTGGTTATTAAGACAGGCCCTTGTTGACAGTTTCATATTTAACTGTTTGGAACCGGACTGTCAGGGCTATAATGGAGTGCGCAGCGGAGGGTTTGCATTCTTCGGGCTCATTTACCATGTTTTCTGCACCTATCAGGTTTTTCCTTTTTGAAGTGTGTTGACTGTCCCTTATAATCCCTTTAGTTAACTTCTCTCTGACCTCTTTGTGCTCCACACTTACTCATTTAGCATATCAGCGTGTCAGCTGTGATGAAGTGTTTATGCTGATACGAGCTGAGGGCTGAGCAAGCGCTACATGCCAGAACCTACTGGATGTAATGCTGATACGAACTGAGGGCTGAGCTAGCACTTCGTGCCGGAGCCTACTGGACATTTCACAGAAAGGCAGGAGTTGGCCACCTCCTTCGTCCACCCTTGTATTTTATTATTTTCTCCTGTTAGGTCTGGGGCTGTGCCACATGGAATCCAGTGGAGGGCTGTTCCCGGCACATCGGGGCGACTAGGATTTGGAAAGAAATCCTTGTGGCCCTTGAAAAGNTAAAGGTTTTAACTACAATATTCCTTTCAAACGAGTTTTTTTAACTCACTAGTTACTTGTTGATGAGTGCTACTACTCATTAATATAATGTTTTTCTCCTGATGTGCACTTTGGTTATATTCATTTGATTTCTTCTGCAGACAAAAGTCTCAGAAAGAGACATATATCCATAGCACAAAGAGTGTGTAAAAACATCTATTACAGAAAAATGTAGCTGCGTTATAGTTTAAGTACCAGTGTGCTGGAGACTCAAAGAAATAATTCTTACTGGTAGATGCAGGGGGTTTATGTCCTGGTAACCGGTTTGGTCCTTGTGTTACAGAGGGTGTCACAGCAAGACGATTCTCCTCTTGGTAGAAAACAGAACAATCTAAAAGGCATTTTTATTTCTATCAGAAAACAGGTTTGTTGACAGTGATGCTCAAAAACGTGTCATTTCTGACCAAGAAGTCATCAGGAAAATCATCTCAACTTCTGGTCATAGGCATGTAGAAAGGGAGGGAAAGGTTGTATAGAAGAGCCACAAATGTGGTGGAGGGGCAGTCATCAGGAATGGGATAGAATCAGCATCAAGTCCATGTTCTGAATTCAGAGCAGGAGCTCACACTCAGGTCTCCCTCGTCCCTAATGAAACCCCTTCCTCTTCAGCTCTTGAGCCGTCTATGCTCTCAAATAGTGGTACTTCTGCTCCTCGTGTACGTGGTCAGATGTTTATCAGCTGAAAGAACATGACAGTAAAACCTTGGATTAACGTCTGTGTGTGTCATAGGCTGGCCCTGTTGGAGACATAGTTTTGAACGCACATGTTTCTGTGCGTAAATAAATACATCTCGTACTGAAGGTCACAAAGAGCAAGCACGAGGGGGTCCCAAGTAAAATTAGGCATGTGTGAACTCCATCAAATTTACTTGGGAGACTAAAAGAAAAGCTCAACCTTTTCTGCAGGAAGGAAAGGTAACATCTGAGCGTCTTATACTTTAAAAGAGTCTGAAAGTTGAGAAAAGCCATTGCCTCCACTCCCAAAGGAGGAATCGTGGTGGGAAGTGGGCTGCTTCCTTTGCAATGTGTGGTGCAGCTTGCACTGAGTTTGCAAGGGATCGATTTGCTCTGCTGTCCACAGCAGCGTCTGAGACTCGCCCTTTCTGTTTGCAAACCCCAAACTTTGTGTGATTTGGAGGGCAGAGCTCACAATGACCTTTGCTGGTCCATAAGTGAGCGCTCAGGGTCTACGTGCAACTGGTGGGTTTCCAGCAACCGAGACTGGGAGGCTCTCTGAAAACCTTTCAGAGACAAGTGGACCTCTGGCCATGGCAAACTAAAACTCAGTGTTGCACGCTCCTTTTTCACTGCTCAATGAAGACAGCCTGTGGGATCATTAGTATCCTTCCATCACTTCCTCATTAGTTCTTAGATAGTGTTTTAATGACAGCTTGAGAGGCTCGGTATCCTGCCCTCTTACTATTTATGATCCCCACAGTGCTAATGTGCACTTAATGAGAAATTCTTGTCTTGCTTGTAAATCCTGTAGCCGGCATTCAATTTATTGACAGATGTTTGCTTGGGCCTCTTTAAAATTACTTCATAAATCTTCCAGGATAAAAGGCCTCAAGTTTGGTTATTAAGACAGGCCCTTGTTGACAGTTTCATATTTAACTGTTTGGAACCGGACTGTCAGGGCTATAATGGAGTGCGCAGCGGAGGGTTTGCATTCTTCGGGCTCATTTACCATGTTTTCTGCACCTATCAGGTTTTTCCTTTTTGAAGTGTGTTGACTGTCCCTTATAATCCCTTTAGTTAACTTCTCTCTGACCTCTTTGTGCTCCACACTTACTCATTTAGCATATCAGCGTGTCAGCTGTGATGAAGTGTTTATGCTGATACGAGCTGAGGGCTGAGCAAGCGCTACATGCCAGAACCTACTGGATGTAATGCTGATACGAACTGAGGGCTGAGCTAGCACTTCGTGCCGGAGCCTACTGGACATTTCACAGAAAGGCAGGAGTTGGCCACCTCCTTCGTCCACCCTTGTATTTTATTATTTTCTCCTGTTAGGTCTGGGGCTGTGCCACATGGAATCCAGTGGAGGGCTGTTCCCGGCACATCGGGGCGACTAGGATTTGGAAAGAAATCCTTGTGGCCCTTGAAAAGCATCCTGAAATTATTTCTTTTGCTATGCGATCTCCGAGTGCTGTTATCACATTTCTAGATATCAGTGCATTGTGTCTCTAATCCCCCAAACCTGCTTTTTCTAAGGAGCTGGTGCTGCGTTTATGTAGCTCCATTCGCCACAGGTTACTCTGCGGAGCAAGGACCAGGCAATATTTTTCCACCTCTCTCATGGCTGTTTGAAATCTCACAAAGCTTTTACAGAGATACCGTTGAGTGATATATATTAGAGAGGTTTTGTCCATATGCTGCAGCATTTAGAGTGTGCAATGACAGCATTTTAGGCCATTATTTTAGAAGAGAGACTTTTTTTTTTTTGTCCTCATAGTGAACAGAAAAGATTAAAAATTTAGTGAGCTGCTAGAAGACTGGGATAATTCAAATAGCTATTAAACTCATGACATCAGCCAAATTCACTCCACTTAAGTCCGTCAAAAAATATTCAGATCAGACATTGGACGGTAATGAGCATCTCAGCTAAAAATAAAATGTTTGGGCTTTTTTTTTGCTTACTTGGTGGTGCCATGTTCTATTACATTGCTTGAGTAGTGTCACATCACATCACGTTGCTTCTGTGGGATCCTCTGCTGACATGACATAATGCTTTTTATATTTACGGAAGATTTTTGATTGGATACGTGCCATCCAACTGCTGTCATTTAGCCATTAGGTTCAGTAAAATTCATAAATGTGTGTGTTAATTCAGTTGAACAAGGAGCTAAAAGAGTTAGCTGTCTACAGTTGGAGCTGGCTAATTGCCTCTTTATTTGTGAACGTGAGGAGACTGGACTTCACCAAGCTTAAAAGTCAGCTGAGGTCTAGCTAGCGTGCACCTGAGGAACTCACTGAGGCATGAGTGATCCCATTAGGATCCTTGCTGAGATGAACAGAACACATCTGTGGGTTTTTTCCCTGAACAGGAACCAGAAAAGCTTCTCCAGTAGAAGTCAGGCCCCGCAATGTATTTCTGCATTCTCATATTGCAATTAAGATGAGTTTAAAACCATATTAAGCAGAAGGACCTAATGGAAAGGATACCAAAAGCCCTGAGATAAGGCATTGAAGAGAAAGAGGGAGGGAAAGACAATTTTACTACCATGTCTGACATCAGCAAATGCTAAAAGGCCCAGCAGGCACTGACTAGATTGTGAATACAGCCAGCATAAGAGGTTGGGTGCTACTTCAAATTTAAAACTTCTAGGAGGAACAGAAATACCAGAATTTATGGATGGGTATTTATGGGCTCTGTGAGTGAGTGAAAAAAGCTTGACACTGACTAGGGATAAGGAGGAGCCCGAAAGCCCATGCAGCTGCCACAGTCATCTCCAGTCTGATGAAACTTGGAGTTATCACCATCGTATTCCACAGCAGCTGAAAGCACTGAGATTGAAGGGGAGCGAAGAGGAGAGAAGCGCAATTAGTTGGGATAAAGAGGTCTGGGAACGGCAGAAGGAGCGACCAGGCACCCCACGTTCGTGCCGTTTGTCATCTATTTTGAAAGCTCATGTCACACAGTGGCAGGTGTAATGGATGACAGCAAACACATTTCACTAAATGTCTTTGTCCCAACATGCTGCAAGGGACATGTGAAGAAATGACTATTTTGCAAAATTTTGATATATGTGAAGTTGCCTTATTAATAGGTTGCTACTGCTCCCAGCTGGATTCAGTGGTGTAATCCCTGTTGGGTTGGAGAGGGACAGGATTGCACCCTGAAGGATTTGTGCTTAGCTGTTACTTCAAGAACAGATTTGCCAAAGAAATGCTCAGAGGAGAGAACACAGTGTTCCAGCACACACAGGTAGAAGCTGGTATTTCAGACTGAGCGCACTGGGCAATCTTTGCTCATGATTCATCAGTCAAAACACGTCAATTTTATCCCAGAACAGCTAAAAAAAAAATCTGCAACTACTTGACAAGTACATTTTTGGTGCAGGTCCCAGTTCTTTCCCAGTTGGACCATTGGCTTGTCTGTCAGCATCTCTAGCACATTGTGGAAAATTAACCCTGCAGCATGTTCAGTTTGCTGTTGTCCTTCTTTTCTCGAGTGACTCCGTTACTTGACATTCTTAAAGGGGAAAGAAAGAGATCTGGCACCAAACTCTCAGTAAAAGTCAATGGCAAGTGGGCATCTAAATCCCCTAAGTGCTTTTAAAAAAATCTTCTTTTGCCAGCCAGGACTGCATTTTGGTTTGGTTTCATATTCTGTTTTAAAGGCTCCACTTGATCATCTCTTACTTGTACAGCCTTGGTTTGGTGAATTTTATCTACTGGCTCAGGATATCTGTTTGGTTTTTGGTCCCTCTGGAACATAATATATTTTTTTTAATTACAAATTTCAGATTTCTGCTACGTGGGGTTATAATTCTGCCTCAACAGATTCACAGTTTTGATCAAAGCTTAAAATATACTTGGCTAGATCTATCCTGATGCGACAATATTGACACTACAGACTGGTTTTTTCTTGGCATTATCCTAGTTATTCTTTTTTCCTAATATACAGTGTTCTGTAGCGTGTTTTCAGGATATTCTTCAGTGCTTGTAGAAACCCCTTGTTGAATTCACAGAACTGTTATGTATTCCCTTCTGAAGGATATTTTAATTTTCTCTCCTAATGGAGAAGGATAGCAGCGGAAATTCTACTTGGGAGTTATCTTTCTTAGTGAAAAACTGCATCTGTTTCAAACTGAGAAGTGATTGTGGAAGCCAGAAAGTCGCACTCAGCTGTATCCTCAGGAAATAGAATAAGAAAAGAAACTTTGCCCCTGATGCTCCAGTTCAGCTGAAGTCCACGTTTCACTATGAAGTCATGTTTCTCCTCCTGAACCAGAATGAGCGTGGCCAGAGTGATGTACAAACAACAGATGGGCCCATGTAGAGTGTTGTTTCGGAGACTTTAAATTCCTTGCAGTTTACTGTCGTTCATATCTGTGGTTCCAGTTCATTTGTCATCTTAGTATTAAATGGATTTGCAGTTAACTGGTTGAAGGTTAAGGCTGAAGGACACGGAAGCCAACAGTAGCCTCTGTCAGTGTTGGTCTGCTGAGAAGTTGTGTTATTAGTGCTAAAAGTGTTTTGACCTGCCCTGTGCACACGCAATCACTCGTCGTTCTCTCCTCCATCTCACCTTTTATACAGGGCCTTGTGTTGCTGCTCAATTTGTTATGGCACAGAGATACAAAAACATGCTTTCAAACTAAGATAGAGTTTGATCTTTATTTAAATTTGACAGTGGACCACTGGACTCCCACCATGCTCTGCTGCATTTCCCCTGGTTGGAATAGCACTTACCTGTTGGCCAAGGGATTTCACTGCATCACACGTTCAATTGCTACTCTTTGGTGTGATCATTTCTTCCCTTAGATGTATAGAAGAGTTAATTATTGCGTCTTGGACCCACTGACATCATAGAAGGACGTGATAGGTTGAGCTGCCTGATGATGACTACCTTTCTGCTTTCCATGAGAATCCTATTCTTAATTTATAGAAAGACAAAAATCTGTCCATGCAATGAAAATTTTCCGTGATCTATGTGGGCTCCCATTGATGGATGATGAAAGGCTTGATATTAATGCCTTGAATATGTATAATCCTGAGCCATCCATGTTCTAGGGTTAGCAATCACTCAGTTCATTTTATACGTTTCATCACATTGACTTAATATAGAGCACGGAGCCATACTGGAGCGCTTACAGCAGCCTACAGAGTGTTGGAAAATCTGAGGATTTTTCTCAAAGTTCTCCCGAGGCTATTGCTGCTGATAATCAGCATCTAAAATGTGATGAAATTTCTTTTGTTAACTTTGCCTGCATACTTAGTTGTATTTCACGTCACTTTGGACTCCTGATTAGTTTTTTTGTACACACAAGTGTACACATCAAATTCAATAAATGTGCAGGAAAGGCAGCATTATCACCCAGCTCCTTTTGAAAACGCAGCCTCAAGGGATATATTTTCATTGCAGCATGTGGAGATTTTGTCACATGACATTCGTTAATCTTTTCAGAAACCCTACAGCTGAATCGCAGGGAACGCTCTATAAATGCATCCCTGCTTTCCCAGCACAGGCGGAAAAACAAGCCCAAATTTTTATCTGGGTCTAATTTTGCTACCTTTATTCCGCAGAGCTGTGTTTACCCATGAGAGATGATTTTGTAAATAAGGACAAGTTCTGTGGCTGAGGGCGGAAGAGCGGTTCGTTTGCTTTATCTTTGTCTCAGGAGACGATGGCATTGTGCTTGCTCTGTAACAGAATCCGGAAAAAGGCTTTGTAATATCGTCACACAGAAAGGGGAGCGTCCAGGAGCTGGCTTTGGGGAGAGAGGGGAGATTTTATACTCACAGTAGTAAGTTATTTGTAAAAATGTCCCCACTTGGGGGTTAGGAAAGACTGTCGTTCTGTCCGTGTGCAGAGTCCTGCTTGCTTTGCTCCATGCACAGTCCCAGGGAGACCCGCCTTTCTCCTGACTGTTAAATATTCTTTAATTACCCAATGACCAGCTGGGCTGCCTTTTCCTCTCCAGCTGCTTGGTGAGAGGAGAGTGGCAGGACTTAATTCTCTTATCATGAAGGGCATCGCAGGGTAAAAAGTTCTGAGCGGTTTTTGTCAGAGCCCTGAGCTTATTGTCTGCCTACTTGGCAGTGAAAAAAAGTGGCTGCACGTCTCGAGCAGCCTAAGTGATTTGCCTGCAAAATAAATTCCTTGTGAAAACATGAGTGATTTTAAAAGAAGCTTAGGAAAGACCTGTCTGACAGAAAATGGGTTCGGAATTAAATATCCCCATTTCTCAAGCATTCTTAAAGTCAGGATTTTGGTTCAGCTCCATCACTGGGAGAAATTAAATCAAATGTAATTGTGGATGTGTCTAATCCAGACTCCGACTGCAGCTCATGCAAAGTTGTCCAGGGTGATTTCCCAGGCCAGCCGGGTGCTGGGGCAGCTGCCAGAGCGGCTCTGAAGCCAAGGTGGCTTCTCAAGCTGCTGTTGTTGGGGGTAGATCGCTCGCGTGACCTTAGCGCAGGTACGTCTGGAAGAGTTGCAACTGAACGTTCAGGTTGCCATTTAGACATACTTTGATTCTTAAATCGCAAAGCCATTCAGGCAGCTGCACTCCCCAGTCCCTACGCTGCAGTTCGCTACTTAAAAACTCCTAGTTCCTCTGCGCCTGCTTCCCATCCTCCGGGCACGGCCCCCTGGAACAGCCTCATGACAATGTCCTGGTCAGCTCTTTTCTGTTTAGAAAAAAAAAAAAGCCCCAACCCAAAAACCAACAAAGTTGCTTTCCTGTTCTGGTGAGCCATATATCACTGACGCTCCCATCTGTGCCGTTTGTCTGTGACAGAATGACAGGTGTCATTTATCATTGGAGCCTGCGGAAGCTGTGGGAAGAGGGATTGAAATTTTTTCTGGAAGCAGTCAGTGTCTACAGACTGCCAGATCATTAAAAAGGGGGCTTTCCAAAGAAAGCTGTGTGTAATGTGATTGCACTTACTGTCAATGACAGGCTGAGAGGAAGAAGAAACATCAAAAAAAGAGGGGGGGGGGGGGAAGGAGAGAAAGGGAGAAAGGGAGAGAAATGAAGTTTCTGCCAGGGGCATTTAAAGCTACAGCACAACAAATGCAGGAATCTTTTTTTGGTTGAGTTTCAATATCTGCATACTAAGTGAGGCCTTTGGAGATTTCGGCTCGGCTCGGAGTGCCAATAAGGAAACCAAAACAGGAAACTCCTTTAACAGCCCTTATTCGCATCACATATTATTTAGGGCACTGTAACAGAGTTTGTACTTTAAGGAGCGTGTCTTAAAGCACAATGACTTAAGGCTGGAAAAGGAGCTGGGAGAGACAGGAAAATCTATTTGGTCTGCAGCTGAAGCGCCTAATAAATCAAAGGGCAGAGCTGCGACCAGATACAAGGCCCTTTTTCAAAAAAAAGAGACATTTACAACGTCCTGTTTGCATAAGGACATTCAGGAAAAGCTGCATAATATCTTTATTTCAGCACCACCTAGGCAGGCTCTGCTTGGGGATTTGAGCTGAATCTTTTTTTTTTTTCCTTCTTATGGTAAAGAATGCTTCTCACGCTGCCTATTACAGCAAATTGTCAGCCTCCTACTTGAGGTACATGAAACCAAAAATAAAATAAGACTGTGCGTTTATCGGGGTGGGAAGGGGGGGATTGAAAGAGATAGAAAACAAATGTTTTAACAACAAAATGAAACAGAGAGAGAGAAAATACTATTCCTTTCTCTCTACCTTTTTTTTGTGATCTTCTTAGGTTAAGTGTGCATGCTGGTCCCACACGCTATGTAGCATGTTTCTTGCTGCAGGAGCTGAATCATAGAGCCAACTTATAATTTGTATAACGCAGAGAGGCTGGGGATTGCGAGGGGATTGCACAGAGCTTGGTCACATGTGTTGAAGGGCAATGCTGCTTAGCCTGCTGGAATAAGAAATTTCAGTCCTTCCTTCTGTGAGAATCGGTGGCTGCATGAAATCCCAGCGTGAGGCTCAGCGAGTTACAAAACTGAGGGCCAACTAAGTAGACAAATCTGGCTGTATTAGTAATCAAGGGATTCAGCGTCAAATATGTGAGTGCAGCATGATCTGGTTTAGAGAGATGACTCAGGGCAGGAACTTTCTCCTCTAGGCTCTCTTTAGAATGATGGTTTTTCCTGCAGGCCTTTGGGAAAGACAGTGTAGAAAAAAAGAAAAACCAAAGCAGATAGAGAAATATTCAGTGTCTTTTTCACAGGCTGTGTAAAGAAAGGGGGGAATCATCTCCCACTCCTCTGTCACCAAACATGTCCTATAAAGACAAGGAGGATCCAGCTGTGTGGGATCCATCTTATAACTGAGGTCCTCCTGGGGAAGGCTGTTCAGTTCCCAGCTGTGCCACAGGCTCTGGGAGTGACCTTTGGAGGGTCATCTGGTTTCTCCGTGTTTGTTTCTATCCTTTAGTATCTCTTATTCAGCTTTATAAGATAGGAGCCGTCTTGTAATACCTTGAGTGCATCATGTTCTGCGTAGGATGTCCTGTGCTTCTCCCGTGTTTCTTCCTGCAGCTGCAATACAAAGACAATTACTATGGTTAGCAAAAACAACCATTCTGCCTTATGCTTTATAATTTAATTAATTTATAGTGGTTGCATGTATTTACATACGTATGTATTGATGAGTGGCGATGTTTGTCTCAGTGGAGAGCTTCCTCTGAAGTCGGTGAGATCCAAACAATCAAATGGAGACCTAATGACATATGTAAGTCTAAGTGATGCTACTGTTCAACTGGATGATAAAATTGTTACTTGTGTTCCCATGTATGTCTGTTCGTACACTATTCCCAGCGTGTTAAATGCCATTATATCATTCTCGTAATCACCAAACTCAGTATCATTCTTTTCTGACATTGAAATGGGTGCACGAGTATGCAGGTACCTATATAGAGCTACACACACGCACCAATAAACGTATTTATGTAGAGATTTTAAAACATTTTTGCTAAGTTAAAGCAGATAATTTCTGCTTGACATTTTATTTTGAAATGCTGGACCGTAGTTACACGTGCTTTCCTATGTGAAGGAGATTGGGTCAAAAATGCTTTAAATGTCACATCCCTGGTGCAAAACAGATATCCCTGTTTTCAGCTGCTACATGAAGGAAGCAGAATTTAAAATCAGGCCTCAAAGTCATGTCTCTGGTTCTGTTGACATTTCTTTCTGTGGGGTGACAGAGGCTGTCCCTGTCACTCTCAGCAGACTACACCTGTACTACTTCTGTAACGCTCAGGTTTGTCCGTGGTTGAAAGCTCACCTGGAAACATTTCCCGTGGCTCCATTGGAAAGATAAGAAAAATGGATGACATGCCATAGACACATAGATCTCAGGGGGAAACTACAGGTGACAACAGAGATCAGCTTTGGATTTTAGAATATTTACGTAAAGTTTGTGTCCAAAACTTTCAGTTCAAAAAGAAAAAAAAGTTAAATTATTACCAGCATGGATTTGCTTTGGAAAAGGAATTGCTGTTCACAGAGATAAGATTTTGCCTTCTGGCCAAGTGGTTATAAGAATAAGGTCTGATTAAATACTTCATTTCAGCACAGCTGTTTTTTGAGACTGAACTCTGTAGTATTTACTCAGCCAATCCTACCACTAGTTTTACTTTGAATGTGTAAGGACAGTTAGGGATCACAAAATATTGACCAACATGCATAGCAAAGGTTTCATTAGGGTAAAGGGGAATTTAAACAGGACCAAGGTATAATTTTCTCTTGGGAAAAGAAAGGAGAGAGGGATTGCAATGAAAAGGTGATTCAACCTCAGATTGAAGAAGTTTGTGGAGTTTGAACTGCTCCGCCTCAGTCAGCATCAGCGGGTCACTGACCATCATCACCAGGCTGTGTCGCAGTCCAAGCCTGGCTCAGCTCCAGACTCTTTCAAAAACCCTTGGGAAATCCATACTGGTGTGCGCATGCCTTTTGGAAGGGCGCAGTGGGGCAATGTGGTTATGTAGATGCTATTTGTATACCCTGACTTGCCAGTCAAAGCTATCCCTCTGAACCAGTGCTGCTCCCATAGCAGCTTGATCAGAGATGGGGTTTATGTCTCATCATAACCTGATTAGCTTTTAAAATCTGTTGGGTTTGTTGAATTTTCTATGTAGAAAAGAATGTCTCTTCCAGCGTCCTTCTAGAGGTACCTGGAGATATATTTAGACTGTCAGCAGTTATCCTCTAGTTTGAGACTTCTTAAATAAAATGTGTACCCAACATTGTCTGAACGAACCCAAGCCTGATATCTATACAGCCTGCAGGTATATATTCTGTGTTTGGAATTGCCNAAATCCATACTGGTGTGCGCATGCCTTTTGGAAGGGCGCAGTGGGGCAATGTGGTTATGTAGATGCTATTTGTATACCCTGACTTGCCAGTCAAAGCTATCCCTCTGAACCAGTGCTGCTCCCATAGCAGCTTGATCAGAGATGGGGTTTATGTCTCATCATAACCTGATCAGCTTTTAAAATCTGTTGGGTTTGTTGAATTTTCTGTGTAGAAAAGAACGTCTCTGCCAGCGTCCTTCTAGAGGTACCTGGAGATTTATTTAGACTGTCAGCAGTTATTCTCTAGTTAGAGACTTCTTAAATAAAATTTGTTCCAAACATTATCTGAATAAACCCAAGCCTAATATCTATACAGCCTGCAGTTATATATTCCATGTTTGGAGCTGATGTTTTTCTGTTTGCCCAGTAATATGTTGGTGATGCAGAGGGTGTTTGGTTCACAGCAGATTCCTCAGCAGTAGCTGGACAGCCAGGAATTACACAAACTGTTAAAAAAAAGATTAGTACAATTTGGGATCTCTGTTAAATAGTTGCATCCAAATGTGCTACAGGGTCTGTCATGCGTGCCCTGTTTTGAACTGGTGATGAAAGCAGTTTTCCAAGGCTGATTCTTTAAATTTAGAAGGAATTATACTATAACGTGTGATAGTCTTCTGATTTCTGGCCTTTATTTAATTTCTGTCAGCTAGAGAAAATTATTTAAACTGTAGAGGAGAAAGGGGGGAGTCCATCAATATGTACTTTTTATTTCTCCAGAGATTCAATAAAACTCTGCGCATGTATTTACATTTTTTCTTCCATAGTATATACTGTACAGTTATATTTGGAATGGGTGCTCAGAAAAGCTGCAGAGGAGTTAATGAGAATAGGATGTTTGTACAATTCTGTAAATATTTTTTTTTTATTTCTGGGAGCAGTGATCATATATCTCGAGTCTTTCTTTCTAAGCTAGCCGGCACACTTGGCCCTACATTTAGGTTAAACCTTTGGCAAGAGTTCAAGGAGCAGGGAAACCAGCTGAGGATCTGGTCCAGTGGGTGAGATCCAAGAAAGCTCTTAGATACCGAAATGTGCAGCTGACATGAACTTTAGGAGATGAGGGAGAAGAAGGGAAGTTGTGCTGCTGTGCATGCTTAGAGCTGCCAGCAGCTGAAGCTTTGGCCGGTACATCCTTCCTAAGCCCACGGAGGTTCTTATAGTTCACTTAGTCCTTCAAGAGCTCGATGTGTTCCATAACAGCATTGCGAAGGCACAAGGAAATCAGAGTTCAGCATAAAACCAATTTGTGTCCTGTGTGTCTAGGAAACTCTTTCCAAGACTCATCCCCTCTCTAAGAGAGGGTATCTGGGATGATATTCCGCTCTCGTTCCCTCCCGCTCTCGTTCTCTCTTGTTGCTTATGCTCTGTAGGGCAGATGTAAAGGTCAAGTCAATTGATTTGTCTGAGTAGTGGGGCATTCTCAGAGGAGATGCAATTCACAGGTTCATAAAGTCTGTTGGTATTGGCTTGACTCAAGGTTTTTGAGGAGAATCTGCAGTTAAGGCGGCTTCCATCATTGTTTAGCCCCTCTCTGTTATTTATCTTGAAATGATTACATTTCAAGTTCTTTGCTAAAACAACTTACAAATGCTGATAGGTGTATTGGGGAGAAAAAAAGACACTGAATATATAATCCATGTTCTCTGTCTGTATAACTATGAAATGCATCTTGTTCACTTTTATCTTTGTCACAGAGTGATTGACACATAATATCTCAGCTTGACACCTTGATATTGGTGATCAGAGTAATTTGTTTCAACCTGCATGCTAAACCCTCAAGGTTATATTCCTAAAATATAAACACAAAGGATGGGTTACTGCTATCATCTCCTAGTTTATAATCTGTTCTCATCAGGAAAAATGCCAGCATTCCACTGTGAAAGAGCCAGTTTCTTTCTACAAGGAATTTCAGTGTCTGTTTAACTGTCCATTTCTCTTACTCTTTAATTGTAACATTGAGTTATTCCTAGATTGTTCATAAATACATTGAGGTCATTGAAGAAAACTAACTGTATCCAGGAGCTCCCACGTGCTTCGTGATGTGCAATATAGAACGGGGCACTGGTTCAGCTGAAGATAAATTGCATTGTCAAAATTTTGAGAACAGCATCAGTACTTCTTTTCTATTTTGTTGCAGCACATTGTTTCTTTATTCTTCGCCTTTACACATTGCAAAATACACCTAAACTAATCATTTTGATGCTTGGAAAATAATATATAGCATCCTCCCTTATTGACTGGTCTTTATGGTAGTGTTTTCGTGACACTTTTGGTCTCCTTCCAGCAGTCGTATGAAGCTTTGGAAGGTATTGGGATGGTTGGAGGAGAGTTTATAAAGCTTATGTCCTCCTGTGCACACCCACAAACAGCCGCAGCACCTTGGCACTGAGCTCCAGACAGACCCAGCCAGCTGCCTCACCACAGTCTATCCACGTTCTTCTGTCGAGCTCCTCGGTGGCGTTAGCTGACACTGACAAACCTTCTGCATCACAGCCTGTGAACACTTTTACTGTTTTCCTTGTTTACGTATATCCTATTTAATTCTGAAGCCTGCTTTTCATCAAAGTCGCTGGACTGAGATGGATCAGCTCTGCCTGATATCTATTTCACCAGCGCGATGCTATCTGCCTTGGTCAGGACTAGGGGAAACAGGACAATAGCAGGGGAGCCCATGGAAATGCTGCCGTGTGTGTCTGAGACTCTGCAGAGCTCCTGTTCCTCATTCTGGGACAGACTTAATTTATGGGCAGCTACTCCCTGTGTGGTATTTGTCTACTGTTAAAATTAGAAAACTGCCTTCTCCTTGGGAAGGAGGGCTAGACTTGTCAAATAAAATGTAGTTCACAAGTGTAAGAATATTATTTACAATTATACTTGTAGCAGCTTTCTGGTGCTTTTTCAAGTTTGAAGTCAAATGGTGGAGAAAGAGATTTTTCTGGAGAAAAACCCCACACTTGGGGATAATTCAGCATTTGTTTGAGTAAGGATTGATTAATATTTGTGATTTATTATAAATTATTGGTGAAGTTCAAACAATTTGAATCCATTTAGGAAACTGAATCATATGCACGTATGCAAATACACGTAAGCCCCGCTGATCTGGGGGTCTGGTCTTAGGCTGATACTGCCATCAACTGTCGCTTATACATCATTTATTTGTATGTTCCAGCCACTTTTTATCTACTCCTGTCCTCTCTTAGCTTCAACCTCTTGTACCTGTGCTAGCTAATATAAATGTTGTATACACAGAGGTCAGAAGCTCCTTTCCCCACGCAGCTACTTTACTTGTACCGTGATGTATAAGCAAAATAGTGCTGGAAACATTGTCTGCACCATCTACCCATCACGATTTCACTCATGGTTAGCAAAATGCTCCGAGATCCTCCAGGACTGAAGGTGTTATTTAAATGTAAATTATTATTTACAATACCTTATGCTCGATACAAGTTTTTGGAAAGTTTCATCTTTACGCTTGTTTGTAGCAGCAAATCCTTTCATAGCCATAATTTATATGCAAAGATTTTCCCTGTCCTATCAACACGTTTTCCCATCTGCTTTGATGAAGTCTGAATAGTTCAAATTGAGCCCTAGCATCGTGCATTTTATTTATTTCGTATCTTATTTGTATTAAGTTTTGTCATAGGTTAGGGTTTGCTTTTATATTCCAGTAAGAGAGGATATAGAATATGTGATTATGCAAGGTCTTTGTTATTTATATATACTGCGTCCTGTGTGTGCTGCTCTGGTGTTCAAGTGAGATGTAGGACTCTATTTTAATTCTCATGACTGTGTATGATCATTAACAGCTACTGCACACAGTAGAAAATAAAAATGCGATTCAAATAAGTGTGCATATAAATAAATATAAGTGAGGATGTAAAAGAACGAATGAGATAAATTGGTTCTTTTCAAATATCTAACTCTTGTTCAGTCTAAGGGAGACATCCTCTGTGCTGTCTCTGCTTAAAAATAAAATTAAACATAACAATAAAAAACAATTCATTGCTTTTAATAACATTTCCATCCATGTGGTGAGGGTGGCCTTCCTTTCCTTTTTCTCTAAGACAGCAATTTTGAAAAAGCAGGAGAGGTCATAATGTATGGAGCGTTGCCATTTCTTTAGTGCTTCTGAATTTCAGTCTTTTTTGTTTGTGTCTTTGCTGAAGCACCGAAACATTCAGCATCTTCCCAATTTCTTTTCCAGCCAGTGGTTGGAAGGAAAACCCTCGCCCCCTTCTGTCCAGATGCTTGTCTGGGACTTAGTGTCCATTGTTCTGTTCAGCATCTGCTCACCATCCTGCCTGTAAAGAGAAGCAAAGACTCATCTCAGGAATTTTATCCATCAGCTCAGTGGCACCTGTCACTACAGTATCTAAACACCATGCGCAAGATGAAAGCTTGTGCTTATGTTTCCCTGTAAAATATGAATTTGATGGTCCTCCCCTTTTAAACTGATTTCTTAAGGTGTGCAGATCCGCACTGGTTGTTTCACCAGGAGGAAAACTGTTGAACTGTCGTTACCCTCTATTGATTTGCAACCAAAAGCAATAACAACATCAAGGTATTTTGATGAAAAACAGACAACTGTCAATCCTGTTCAGCTTGGAGAAGCTCTGAACTCTGCTCCAAGTTTGCCCAAGAAGTCTTCACTCTGCCTTTCACTCTTCTGACTGCCACTCCTCTATCTTGAGACCTGGGAAAGCGCTCAGGCTTCCTGCTCTCCACCAGCCCCATCTCCCTTTTGCTTCTCAGTCTTGCCTTAGATGCTCAGTAAGAGTTTGCTCTTCTACTTGCATCGTGCTGTGTTAAGTTTCTTCATTTAGGTTTCATGGTGTTGTTTCAGTATATCTTAACCCAGAGAGGAAAGATGGCCTGATTATTATAGAAAGTGAGCTTGGCACTTCAAAATACTGTATGCAGGTAAAATACTGTAGACTTTCTATATGTGATAGTGGACATACTACTCAGCTTTCCCTATGTCTTTCTTTCCTCTCTGTAAAACATGAATAATGGGACTTCCACACATTCCCAGGCTTGCTAGGAGAAGAAATGCATTGAAACTGGGGGTACCTGGTAGGTCAGTGGCAGAGCTGTGTAAGAAGCAGCAGTAGATACGTTGCACCTTTCTAAAGGAAAGGTGCAGAGTGACTTGCCATCATTCCTTTTAACAGGGTAATTCTATAGAACCACTTCAAAAATAAAATACAATTCTTACAGCAAAGCATCTCCTCTAACGCAGCCTGTTGGCACTCAAATATATTTAAAATAAGGTAAATATCGTCACCACCCTCTGACTCCCTCAACCCTAAGAGGTTTTCCTTTTCTAGTTTAACCACAATTTCAGTTCCACCAAAAGACAATGAGCCTCTGCTTGTGAGCAGCTAGTCATTTTTGACAGTGCAGGGCTCCTGCTGTATGAAGTACAGTATTTATAATGTTTCTGCAAGTGTCTCTCTGATTGCATTATTCCTTTGTCTGACCTGTACTTTCAGATAAAAGTGTTTTGCTTAGAAACTACGTAATAAATCACCTGTAGGAAGCAGACAGGTTCCTTTTCTATCAGGGACTAAATGTGAAAAATGGTTTAAGAGAAGCTGAGTGTAAATGATGGAGTTCTGTTACCGGTTTTGGCTTTGCTGAAACGAAGTAAAGGTAACGTACGGGCTGCGTATCTCAGGGTCACGGCTGTCATATGTCAAACGCTAGAATAGTACTTTATTTGGCAAAGAGAGCAAAGAGAAGCTTTTTTGTTATTTTTCTTCAGTATGCTGAGAAATGGAATAGGCTTCCTTCCTTTTTTTATGGTTAATAGAACTATGCTATAGTTTCGCTGATCCTAGATGAGATCACCCGCTCCAGAATACGATTACATTTCAGTAGTTAAAAAAAAAAATTACGTAAGCACTAAGCGCAATTTGACCTACCTTTCCTGTGTCAGACGGCTGAAATTATTTTACATTTATATAAATCCTAGCTGCTTTGCACCTTTTTTGCGGCTAAAATAAGTGCTGTCTTGGGAGTCAGGGGTCTCGTGGTGGGCAACTCATTGCATGTTAAACGTGTCACAGTAAATCTGCAAGAGGTTTTAAACTGGAAAGAGGAAAAAAAAATCTTTATTTCTCCTAGAAGGCTGGACGAAAGGAAGTAAATTAATTTCCAAAAATTCCTTTTCGTATTTTCTTCTCCTTTTCTGCCAAAAAAAGAGAAAGTAAAACAAGTTTTAAGTGAAATAGCCAGTTATTGAAGCACTTGCAGAGAGGAATTCTGAAGTTACATGGGCTGCAGTGATCATATTTTTCAGGCTAGACTTTAGAAGGTGTCGTGATATACTAGAGTTGTCTTTAATGCTACAGTTATGATATATTAAATAAAATGCTAATGGTTCTGCATGTGAATATTATACACAGAGGCTTATTCTCTGAGTAGGTAAAGGTTCAGGTCTCACCAGTAGCAGGTTAATTTCTTGGGAAGGAGCAAGTGTGTTTCATAGAGGAGGAAAAAGGCTACAACATTCCTGTAAATGCCCCGCAAACCATTTGGGAAGGACAACTTCATATCCCCCAGAGGCCAGCACCTCAAAATGCTGCATCTCTTTTCAAAAGAGCACGTACCAGGGGTGCTGGTTTGTGGGTCTGTTTGCTAGAACTTAGGCTAAGGAAAGGAACATCCCTTAAGAATTATTCATGTTACACACAGTTCCTATCTTGCACGTCTTCTAAAAAAGCTGATGAAAATAATGAGAAGTGACAAAGGAAAAGGAAATCAACTAACGATGTGGCTGAGGTCAAGCTTGAGGAATGAGCACAGTGGGTTAAAACACCAACACAGTAATGTAGGTGTGAGCAAATGAACCGTCTAATAAATAATTAACAATTAATTTTCTTCTGTCTTTTATCTTTACCTCTTTTTTTTCCCCTCTACTTTTCTACCCTGTGTTTCTGTTTTGCATTTTCCATGTTCCTGCGATTAATTAAAAAACAAAATCAAAGCGCGGGGTTACAAAGTTCCAGCTCTGAAATCCTGCTGGAATGAAAAGTTCTGCTTCTCCGATCCTATTAGTTTGTGCTCGTGTTGAGGGCTGGATGTGCATATTTTATAGAACGCGTGCACGGCTCAGAAACAGCTGCTCCTTCTAGGCGAGCGGTTCACAATACAGCCCTTCTACTTCTGAGCAGAGGAAGCTTTGTTTTATAAATCTCCAATGCAATGTACATGCAGTTTTGTGTCATGTTATATTGTCATATGACAAGACATGAACCAATGTAAGCCATCGTAATGCAGCACGATGCATTGTATGAGTTACACCTTGTCAGGTTTTTTGGCTTCAGAAAGGAGCTTTTTTTTTCCCAAAGGTAGCAAGTGCTGCTCGAAAAAAAATCCCCGTGTTACCTAGAAACTGACAGGTGCCTCTATTTTCTGACTATCCAAATTAAATTTAATCTGGATGTGTTTCCACACAGCAAATCTAAACGTTGCTTTAGTTTTTGTCACTTCCCAGTTTTAATGTTAGTGGCCTGCTAATGTGATTAACTGTTTGCCTCAGGCGGTTAAGAGCGCGCTTTGTCCAACCGGACAAGTGATGAGCTCAGCAAAGTTTAAAGCTCCCTGGCTAAGAAGGGATCAGCATCTGAAACCCATAAACTGGTCTAAGTAAGTCTCACTAGCCTTGCAGACAGTGAACGTGAGACTTCATTACGCTGTCATTAAGCTAAGGAGCCGTGCGTGTTAGCTTATCATATACTGCCTTATCGCAAATCCAATAGCTCATCATTACCTGCTTTGTGTACAGGTAAGCTTTGCATGGCAGAGACAACCGTAAGAGAAATAAACGTTACATTTTTATGGGTAACTAGTGTGTGTGACAAATCCTAGGTGGATTTAAAGGAAAAAAAAAAGTATCTACTTTCTCTATTTCCTATAATTCTGAATGGTTGTCTTGTGCCATCTCACCAGACTCCTTTATTGTCCAACGTCTTAGTAGTTAAAATCCTGACGATGAATTCTTTATTGCACAAAATACCAAATTACAAAGAAGCCATATGCACGCCATTTCAGATATCTCTCGGTACAGCATTAACACTCCTGCTTGGCAATGGGGGGTTAAGTAATATGCAACAAATTATATCTGTTTCTTAGAGCCATTGCAGAGGAAAATATTACCCCCAAGTTCAAAAGTTACCTCCAAGTGTGATATTCAGCTTTCAGCATCATTTCACACTTTACTTTTAGGGAATATTGTACCACTGTTGTGTTCAAAACCAATCACAGGTTTTTCTACTATATGTATAATACTGTCCAAGCACTGTAGCAGAGCTAGTGAGAAAGATTACATGAAGGAACTTCAGGGTTTCCCAATAATTTTAAAAGGATAATACCTGGATAACTCAGAGACCCCGCATGTACATTTTCTTCTGACTGTGAATGTGTTTTAATAGGTAGCTATAGTACCGGAGATATATTCCTACTCCAAGTAACTTCATTCCTGGGTGAATTTTTCCCTGGACAGAGGGAGTTACATGTCGTGTGTTACCAATTAAACTCTGTTCCTTCCCAGGTCAGGGTCTTAACCAGGGTGAAACTAGAGCAGATAACCTAATGTATCTCACAGTGAATATTATCAACAATTATATCATTATTCTCCCAGCACGCTTTTTATCAAACTGGAATTAGACCAGCACAATTTAATGAACCGAACGATTCAGAAGTTCATTCTTTTCAGCTGATTCCGTGTCAATGACATGTTCTTCCACTTCAGAGTTAAATCCAAGCCTCATCTACCCCAGCACTTTTTGGATTTATCAAAATTTGCTAAAAGAGCTTACAGATAGAGCCATATTCTCTATCTGAGTTAGGTGAAAAAAGAAATTGCCCTTTAAGATTGAAAGTAAATGGCAACAGGGAAGCATCCATGCAGAAAATTTCTATCGTGTTCTGGAACTCTTTCTCCTTCGGCTCCTAAACTTTTCTCTGTTTTCAGTATTTGTGCTTTCCCCTCTTTATAACACACTCATCACAATTAGCATCTGGGCACCTACTAGTTATTCGCTTGGCAATGAGACTAATCAGTAATGATTTCTGAAAATCTTTCATTCCTGTAATAGGCTCCTGACACACAAACAGTATGGAAGATGTTCAGCTGATGTACGTGCTGGTGATTTACACTTTCTAAGGATCCACCCCACAAAATAGTAACGAATAGTGTATGGTCCCTGGGTGAACACAGACCTTCAAAGGTGCCGTGTCTTGACTTATCATGTGGTTTCCCTACAACACGGTTCAGCCTTCTGGACATCTTCCCCATGAGGAGACATCTATCTTTATTTGGGGAACCTCTTACTTCTTCTGTTTATAGAATCATAGAACAACCAGGTTGGAAGAGACCCACTGGATCATCGAGTCCAACCGTTTGTGTTGAGACAAAGTGAAAGTTTGTGAAAGATGAAGAATTAGTGGCACTAAAGGCTATAATGGTCAGTATTTATCAAAAAGCAGTAGTGCAGCACCAAAAAAACCAGAAGGTCAATATTCTGTTGAGGGTCCACTGGCCTGAGAGGTGGCTGCACTCAAGGTTGAGCAGATTGTATCTGCACAGTAAATACCTGTTTATTGGGAGCCTCTTTCAGTTCAGTACGTACAGCGGAAGCGTGGAGCCTCTCCAACTCTCCTCTGGCACACGCGATCTTAAAACAAAGCAGAACAAAGAAAAATGCGTTCCCGATATAATTACGCCTTCTGCAACTTAAATTTGAGACACTCAGCTTCATCTCTTACTTAAATGTATCTGTGGATTTCAGTAGGAACATTCAGCTATGCTTTTATTAATGCAAAAACATTAAAGCGCCATCCCTGAATACTAAAGCCTTAAAGGGCCGTTTCCAACAGAACCTGTCATAAAATGTGCTCTCAAGCGTGTCCCCTTTAAGAGATTCAAGAATTAAATGTTCCCGTATGTGAATTTTATTTTGTACAGCACATTTGCTTTATGGCTACAATTAAGTTAGATGTGCCGATAACAATGTCTGCTTTCCATTTTAAATCGCACATTTCAGACAGTGTGCATTGTTTTATTATCTAATCCACATGCTTTTAATTGCAATTATGGTCCCTTATGAGTCCCCTGGGAGGGCATGATTGCAATTAAAAATGTAATTTAAATGTTAATTAATTACATTCATTTTCTAAACTGGGAAAATTTCATTTATTATTTTCATGTGTTGTGCACTTATCCTAAATGTGTTACCTTCTAAATGTTTTTTTTTTTTTTCAAATTAAGTGTTATGTTTATAAAACAGGATGTTTAATACCCTTTAAAATTTTGTTAGGATGTTTATACAAATTATTACTTTAAATTAATTGTTTCGAAGCTCCATGCCCAATTTATATGTGTCACGCAAGCCCGAATGGAGTTATTTCTTATATTCTGCTGAAATTACGTGAACAAGAGAACCAAAAAAGTTGATCAGAAATATATGGTGTTACTGTATGTACTCTTAGACACGTTTTCCTGGGCAAACGAGGATTTACTGGGGGCCGATTCTCAATGCAATCGTTGATTTTCTTACTGGTGGTTCGGTTAAGACACCAGCAGCTGAAGAGGATGAATGTCCTTGGCGGCACAAGCAGCTTGAAGTCTAAGATCAGGTTTTGCAACAAGTGTAATAGGCAGCAGGCAGGGAGAAAAAGCTTGTTCAGAATAGAAGGCAGAGAATCGTGAGTCTGATTTTTTAGAAATGATAGAATTAAAACCATACTGTTAAAAAAACAGGTATTTCTATTGCTTTCCACTTCTTTAATATCATAGAATCATAGAATCACCAGGTTGGAAGAGACCCTGGATCATCGAGTCCAACCATTCCCACCAAACTATGAACCTGCAACCATGGTGACCAGAAAAATCACCTGTTACACATGGTAGCTGAGACTTGTAGAGAATCTCATGACCTTAAAAGCCAAGAATTCATGAAAAATTATCGAAGATGATCTGATTGGTGAGCAGGCAGTGTTGCTGTATCAATAAGCTTGCAGAGCCGCCTGCATCAGTGTGGAAGCCTGTCCACAACACTCATCTCTTGGGCTGGCTTCCTACTGGGTTTTGCAAGCAGTATTTGAGTTCTGGTATTTGGAATAAGAAAATGCCTTGAAATCTTCCCTGGGCTGGCTGGCTCAGGTCACATTAGCATCTTGCTGATGTGAGCCTAGAGGAGGGAGCTGGAGAGCAGGGAGGAGTCTTTCTGAGTGGGCACTAAGTCAGGTACTAATGGGTTTGAGTCATAGGGTCCTGTAATTAAAAACTGATTAAAGATATCCTGAACCATCCTATTACCTTTGCAAAAGATATTCTCAGTGGTCAGTTCATTAAAAATTATAAGAAACCGTGACATGTTTTCTCAGACACCAGCACAGAACAAAACGGTTTAGTTAGGAAAATTTGGACCTATTATGTTCTAATAAACTAGTTGCTTCTCTGAAGAGTGAGATGAAGATAAAGGATACAGCTGAAAGGTTTTTATTTTAAACCATCACTGCCTGTTGTAGCTGCACAGACACCCCTTTGGAAGGGTTTAAGCATTTAAAAACAGGCTCAAGTTAAACTAAACAGAAAAAATATCTATTTTTCAGTGAGGCAAGTCTATCTACACAGATTTTTTGAGTGATGTGACTGTTTAAAAATTAAAAATGAAAAATAGTTCAAGTTCATTCAGTGATGAGGATTGCTTGATAGGAACGGTTGGACTTGATGATCCGGTGGGTCTCTTCCAACCTCGTGATTCTGTGATTCTATGATAAAAACATAGCAGGGCGAGTGGGGCATGGACCTGATAAGCGAGGGTTTTCTTAAGCAGTTACCAGCTCGTGAGAATTCCACATAGATCTGAGTCCACTCTTAATTCCTGCGGTGCTTGTTGTGTCTCCTCAGCACTTCCACCTGAGCTTCCCTGCCAGTGCTATCTGTATCCCTCACGATTTCTTTGCCTTTATTACTCCTCTGAGCAGAAAAGGCTGTGAAGTTAGTGGAGGTACCTCTGCAGTCTGGGGGTTGTTTTCAGCAGTAGCATTAAAACAGGAAAAAAAAGAGGGGTTGGCGAAGTGGGAAGAGCAAGAGCTTTATAGCCAAAATGCAATCCTCTGCTTTTTTATTTGTACCATTTCTGAGAAGGAAAAGATTCATTAGTTTATAAATACTAGTTCCCCCATCAGTTCAGGGTGCTGCAGTTCATTTTGTGATGAGATCAAAACTATTACATGGCTCCCAATAACCCTCATTGACTATCTATTGAAAATATCAAATTCTAAATAAATTACTGTTGTACTTCTAAAGCTGCATGTGACATGTCCCACTTACCGGGTGACCCAGATCCTTTCCATAAATTAACCTCTTTTACCTCCCATTTCCTCTGCCATCCCGCTGTTACCTTCCCACAACTGCTCCATCGCCACGTAACCCATCAGGTGGATGGAGAAGACAGTGATGCTGCGCTGAGTCTTAAAGTGACATTAAGAACTTACCTGCCTAAGTGTTCATTTGCATCTTGCTCACTAGACTTGTCATATAGCTGGGGAGATAATATATTATGAGATGTGTACTGAATTAGCTGTCAATTGTAGTGAAGCTCTCCCTTAACTATGTGAGGAGAAAGATCTTGAATGAGCCTCAATCTTGCCTTTTTTTTTCTTTTTTTTTTTTCCCAGTGGAGATGTTTCATTTTAGTCACCCAACCCCAGCCGATTTTATTAAGTCTGCTGTCAGCTGTGACCCCTGCTGAGGACTGGCAGGGCTGAAATAGTTCTGCTGCCTGATGTCATTTGTGGCAGCTACAGATCCCGCTCCTGCTTAGGCACTGGGGGCTCTGTTCCTGCGGCAGCGACCACTGCAGTTGTGGTATCAGGTGAAACGAGAAGGCTTGGGGTAAAAAACCGTGTTGCCTTCTCCAGTGCCTTGTGCTACGTGAACCACCAAGAGAGGCTGCGGGCAGGCAGACGGGGTCTTTCATTGGGAAGGTTTGAATAGCACTGGCTGTGCTCTGGGAGCACCAGGAAAGAGAGGAGAAAACCTTAGTGTGTCGGGGATGCTGGCATCGGATGCTGGCCTTGTCTGGGCAAGGAGTCAGTGCTTCTCCCACACCCAGGGCAGCATCACCTGGAGATGGTGTTTCCAGCAATTAGCTTGTTTGGGGGATTCCTCTGCTGTGCTTGACAAGCAAAAAGAGCAGGTCTCCCTGCCTTCCTCCGTGCGATCTCATGTGCAGGCGGGCAGCGCTGCTGCTGGTGCAGGGCAGAGAGCCAAACCAGAGCTGCAGCTGCCCAGCTGGCAGCAAATTGCTTTGCTGGGGTGACTGGAGCTGGCTTGGACCACACAGTCTGCGGCAGTAAAAATGCCTTAGGTACAGCTAATTCTGTAGGGACCTGCTCTCCGTGAGACTGCGATCAAAGCTAAAGTTAAGGGACACTTAACAGCGCTGTCCCTTTGAAACACCAAATTTATATTCTATCTGTATCAGTTTATTTACCTGGAAGGAAGGCAACACTTTCATAATTTGGTTCACTTTAAGCACTGCAACTGAACTACCATTATTCTAATTAATAAAGATGTTCTCAACGGTCAGTGGAGGGGACAGATGCTCCATCCTCTCCATTTTTAATGCCTATATGCACAAGTCACTGCCTCCCTGAGTAGCCTGCCTGGCGAGGGTGGTGTTGGACTTGGTGCACCTTGTGCCTTAGCTGCACAGGGTGCCTCCCACCCTGCAAGGAGGTCCTGTAAAAAGAGAGAAGATAGACCTAAAACTTAGATGATCCAATTGCAACTGCCTGAGATCACAGCATATTATATTCTTTACATGCCAACGAAAGTTTAAATCCTGGAAGAGTGATACTTTATTGTCAAGGTAACCAGAATAGGTTCACCAACAATTTATGTGGCTCTTAAGTCTATTTACATGCTTGTTTACTTGGCTTTTCTCTAAAAGGAAAAAAAAATAGTTACCTTAGCAACTGCCTCATCACATGGTGCTGAGGCTTCCTTTGCTATCAAGTGTCTTCTGCAGTGAGCTCACAGCCCCATTCCATAGGCACATCTGCTTTACCCAGTGGAGTCTGGGGGCAGTCAGTGCATTACGCTGTGTTGGGTTTGTTTGAAGGGCTAAATATTGCATCCAAATGAGCAATGAGATGTGTCCGTGTCTCCTTGGCCTTGTGGAACTGTGCGAGGACAATGTCAGGGCGGAGATGGAATCATAGAATCACCAGGTTGGAAGAGACCCACCGGATCATCGAGTCCAACCATTCCCACCAATCTCTAAACCATGTCCCTCAACACCTCGAGGTACTAAGTGGGGTGCACTGCAAGCCATGAAGTGATAAGGATGTGGCCGTGCTCTTTGGAAGGGAGGAGAGGTTTTATTTACTAGATATCACCATCCAAGATCATTGCTCCAGTAATCAACTCACCTTTCCCTTGAGATCCTGCCTTCCTTGGCAGAAAACACTTGAACAAAATAGATGAATCCTGGGATGGTGGGATCTAGGTACATATTGGGGTAAGGAATCACTGGGCTCTGCATGTGAATTGTGAGCACAAGAGGGTTTTGCTTCTCTCCCCTAATCTGTTCCTTGGGGTTTGTACTTGAAGGGCTTCTGCTCTGATCAGCCACACATACAGTAAAGCAGCAGTAAATGAAATGCTGGTCATACATTTTCCTTCTCTGCCTTTCTTTCCTTTCTTTCCACGGAAGATTTTGACCTGAACTCTGAGGGAGCATTCTGCTGCCTGGGCAGACTCCCAAAAGTTCAGCAGACTAAGTCACCAACTCGAGCTGTATTTGTGTCTTTGTTTTAAGAGTGTTTGTGAGAGAGCAGCTTCATCAAATACCCTCATTTTATTTGTTTTCCTTGCTCATTTTATTTTAATTTGATAACTGCATAGAGACTTAGGAGTGACTGCAAGGAAACTCTTATTCTAGAAAATAATTCAATTTCCTTGAATGATCAGGGCCAGATTTTTTAGGACAATTACACATCTTGAGATTAAATCCTAGTGGGACTTTCAAAAGAACCTCAGCAGATCCAAGCCTTGGTTCCTTTTAACCTGTTTAAACACTTGTAAAAATGCTGCTAAGGCTCTACCTGCACTTCAGCTACCTTTGTCTTCAGTTTCTCACTTCTACTTCCACACCTTCTTCCAAAATCCTCATATGATATTCATCTCAACTCTTGTTGTGCTCTTTAGAGCTTTTTAATGTGACTTGCATTATTTTAATCTCTTATTTTATTAATTTTGCTGGTTTATAATAACCTGTAGCACAAACCTGACTTGCTGTTACAAGCCCAGTTACTAGAAAACAGGTTTATTGCAGTGTGCATCTTGTAATAGTGCAGTAACTGTTGTAGTGAAGAATAGTAGTTGCTTTATTCACCTTTTTAGTACAGAGATATTTTCCTCTCCCTGGAATCCTCAGAGCCTGATTCTGAGGCAGCTTAATGGGCTGATTTCTACAGCAAAAGACTCATAGACCTGGAGTTCCCCAGCTATTTTTCAGCCTCCCTTCCAGCCTGGCACCATCAGGATCCACCAAGCCTCAACCACTCCATCAGTTCCCCTCGCTATCGACAGAGCTTCAGGGCCACGGGGAGAGGAGCTCGCTCCAGCAGTTCCACGGTGCAGGGAGCTCACAGCCTGACACGCAGCGTCCTCTTTGCAGAGAAATATCGATCAGACAGCTGAGCAGCCGGGTGTCCTGAATAGAGAACTCCAGCAGATCTGCTGACTCCTCCACATTTTGGGGTTAACAGATTATTCTCTTTTGCCCTAATCTGTCCAGCAATGTTAAAATCAATATTAAACTTGGCGTGTCGCTATCCCTTCCTCCTGCCGCGAGCACATTCTCCAGGCCACGCGAGCACTCGGGAAGTGCCCAGATTCAGAGCGCAACGCTCGCCTTGGATCTGGCACTGGCATCTGGTGTCTTTCCACAAGGAAACACCCGGAGCTGGAGGGACATGTGCAGAGCATCCTGCGCCTCCTACCCCCCTTGTCATGTTCTTCATCCAAGGCAACTCATTCATTGAAGCAGAGAGCAGCCTAATCCTAGCACAGACTGAAATCTTTTGGAAATGATCCTCACAAAAATAAAGCAGCCACCAGCACTGCATGCAAGAGTCAAACATTGGAAAGAGCAGCATATTATTTTTCCTGAAATCATGTAACAGGTTCTCTCCTGTTTCATGCTGCTTCCAAAATGAGAGTGGGTGTATTTACTTATTTACACACTAAAGACAAGCAATAATAAATACTATATCCCACCCAACAACTTCAAAGGCCTAATCAAAGCGGGCCAGCTATTTAAAAACTCATTCCCACTTCTTAGGATGACAGGGAGTATGTGAGTAGCCCCAAAGCAGGTCTGTGCATTTGTTCCAGTGCCCTAACTCCTTGAATGCTGAGCCCCAGAACCTCATTCTCTTCCTTTTCCACTCTTTTTCACATCTTACTCTAAAAAGGGTTTCCCCTGAGTTGTGCTTCACTCACTCAGCAATACATGGCACTTTTTAGGGTATCCTTCATGAACACTTGGCTGATCTCCAGCTGCTTGGTTGCCTTTGTTGCATTGTTCACACTTTCTCTCCTCTGATCGTTTTTTCTTTGAAGTTTCTAAAGCGCAGATGAGCAAAATATTTGAGCCACTTTGCCCAGTTTCCCCCTTTGTAAGGTGCAGCTGGCAGTTTGGCACAAAACAACCCAGCAAAGTTCATGTGGGCTGGGAGGATGAGTATGATTGGGCTGGTGGAGCCTCTTCATGGCTGCAGTTGGTTCTCCATGACTCTGCCTGCCCAGTGCAAGGAGCTGCAGGGCTCTTGGAGTCAGTGCTGGATACGACCTGGACTCCATTCTGGAGATAGTTTACTGCACATTTATTTTATGGGCAGACTTATCATGGGAAAACTACTTTTGTGCCTCAGTTTCCCCTGTTTGAATAGTTTTCTCTGTCAGCCTTTATGATCGTTCTCCAGGGAAGAGACTTATTTCTTATGCTATTTTTTAAATGATGTCATGAGCCTGTTGATGCAACAGAAGTACCTTCCACTGGAGACATGCACATCTGTATGATCCACTTTCTCTGCATTATGAAGGTTTGAAACCTTTTCCTTCTGCTGTGGGGTTTCTCCTGTCTAGGGGCCATGCGTGGGCTGTGGCACTGAATACCTGACCCTGCTGCATCCTGGAGCTGGACCCGGGGGTGACGTTATCCATGAGGTTCTCCCACCTTTGTGCAGTCTGGCAGTCTGGTTGAGAGAAAATCCTGCCCTGCATTTCATGCATAATATGTTCCCTCTTTCCTGCTGTCTTCAAGCAGCCGTAACGATTGAAGGGTGTCCTGTTTCCTCACTCCCTCGTCACTGGATCAGTATTTACCGTGGTTCAAGACCCAAAGGGTCGTGCTCACGCAAGCTGCCTCTCACTCAAAATAGGGTGATAGCATGTAACAGGGACCCTTGCTTACGCACCATCATTCAGCCGTGGCCTCTTACGTTCCTGTGATGATCTCAAGACAATTAGTAACTACAGACCTCTCTCTCTGGCACATATATTTCCTTATATGCTTTCTTTTCACTAAGACTATAAAGAAATCACAAGGATGGCTACTTATATGTCTAGGAAGAGCTGAAAAGTCATTATCTTCTTCCTACTGCTGTGGAAGGCTCCGGTTCTTCTGTGCTTCCTTTGTACCCAAACCAGCCCCTTCTTAAATAGAATCTTGGTTGCACACTTAGCCTGGAGATAACTAGTGTGCGACAGTAGTTCACAAGTCACCTTCTTTTCATCACTTCTAGCTATTTTATGACCAAACAGTGTGGGTGAGGAAGAGTAACCTGTGCTTCATTGGGCACTGGAACAGGCTGCCCAGGGAGGTGGTTGAGTCACCTTCCCTGGAGGGGTTTAAGGCATGGGTGGACAAGGTGCTGAGGGACATGGTTTAGTGATTGATGGGAATGGTTGGACTCGATGATCCAGTGGGCCTCTTCCAACCTGGTTGTTCTATGATTCTATGATTCAAACAATGGCTCAGGAGACCAGGTTTTTGTGGGCAGCTGTTTCAGTGCCCTCGATGACCTTCACCAGGCCATTCAGCTTGCCTCGGTCTCAGTTTCCCCATCTGTAAGGGAATATGACCATTTGCAGAGCTCTTTGGATTGTTGTTAGTTCTTCCTACAGTATCTGAAATGTGGAGAACAAGTTAAGATGCTATAAGAGTATCAAGTAGTATTATCAAACTCAGGAGGAGGATGTACCTGGCCCATAAGGTACTTCCTTCATTAGTCCTGCAGAGGAAAGTCCTTATCTTTATGACCTAAACACAGAATTTTTACTCTCCTCTTGTAGAGGATTAACGGATATATTTTAAACAAAGCCCTCCTGATCCAAGCTGAAGGAGCAGCACCAAAATGAGCGAAGCTGATGACACCTTAAATTTTCCTTATACGTCTCAGTCTAAAAGAGAAAGCAGAATTGCTTAGAACGAAGGGCAACGGTTTCTAATCTGCATTGGGAGACTCTGCTGAAGTCTCTTGAGATCGGCTGCTTCCTCTTACCCTCCAATAAACAGTAGACATAGGGTGACTATAATGGCTTGACAATAGTTGCACACCCAGGGGTTTTGCTGCTCTCATGAAAAAAAAAAAAAAAAAGAATGTCATGGACAAATGAATGTTGACAGTGGCCATACCAAACAATTCAAGAAAAAATTGCAGTTTTATATGTATTCCTGCTCCCTTTGTCAATACTTTAAAGATGGTTCTTATTTCAGAGCAGGTATTGATTGTGTATAGGTTAGCCCCCTGGTTCCATTTGTCATTTCTGATATTATAGCGTGTTATCGTTTAAAGCCGTAATGGGAGAGGTGGCTGAGCTTAAAGCGAGCTGGTTGTCTGAGGCTTTGATAAATGGCTAGATGGTCTTTGTTTCTGCAGCAGTGAGCAGTTGGCTGCTATTTGCTTTACCTTTTATCCAAGAATAACTGTGTGATGGGTTCTGGAAGTGAACAGTATCATTTTGTCAGATGTGGTTCAGAACTAGCCGGGTGGTCCCAGCAAAGCAGCTGAGGGATTTTTAACACCCGACAGGATGTGAGCAAAGGGCCTGTATAAAAACTGGAACAATCCTGGCTCCACATGGCTGCTTTGGTGGAAAAGTTNTTGACACCTGTGGATGTTTCATGTCCTGATTCCTTTGAGTCAGTTTATAATTCAGTTTATAATTTGAGCTTAGCCCAATGCAACACCAAGGTGTGCCTCAAACTGCGTTGCAGCCTGTCCCAAGCCAATGATTATAAGCAAAGGTAGGTGGAGGAATCAGTAACATACTGAAATTATCCCTCACTGGTCGGACAATTTACCCACAATAACTTAGAATCATAGAATCACAGAATCACCAGGTTGGAAGAGACCCACTGGATCATCGAGTCCAACCATTCCCATCAATCACTAAACCAGGTCCCTCAGGACCTTGTCCACCTGTCCCTCAGGCACCTCCAGGGAAGGTGAATCAACCTTCATACTCAAGCACAGCCTGCTTGTACGGAGGAGTTTTAATGCAGTTTTGGAGCCCTTCTCTGCATTGCTTCTAAACCAGTCACAAAAGTGTTTTAACAGGTTGGCTCTTGAGCCTTAAGGTACCTTCCTTAACTTAATCTGTGAGTGAGAGTTCAGACTACTTACTGTTCCTGCCTCTAGTATATTGAAATGAAATGGTAGCTCTTAATCCTATCACTGAAGTTGAATTGCCTGGACAAGTAGCAGCAGATTGATTCCTCCAGTTCTTTTACAGAAATCACAAAAGGCTGCTCAACAACCTAAATAGCTCAGACTTCAGTGCGATTCACAGCATGATGACAAGGAAGCTTTGCTTTTGTGCCTGTAGGAGGAAAGAAGTTACCTTTCCTGGCGTGGAAATAGAAACAAACAGAAAGGTTGGAAGTCAGTTCTGCAGTTCTTAGTCCTATAAAGTAACACTTCGGTCCATAAAATCCTTGTTTTCTGTGAGATTCCTCTTAGCTCTTAGCTTGTGATAAGCTATATATGCTGCAGAAAAAGTTGATGTCAGGAAAACGTGCAGTTGTAGGGCTGACATGACAACAAAGATAGCAAGAAAACAGAAAAGAAACCAATGAAATGTCAAAGCTCTGCAGAAGATACTGGTCTCTGTGAAGTAGGAACCACACTGAACCACCCCCGTCCCTCACGCGCCTGGTGATTCAAGCCAAATCCAGGCTTCTGCAGCTGTTTGAGAAGGTTTAGTCAACTCCTGCACCTCTCTTTGATCGCTCCTCTTTGCTGTTCCTGGCTTTGCCTGGAGCTGTGGATGTAAAAGCATCGCAACAGGGAGATTTCTGACTGTGCAACGCAGCCTGACGCGAGCAGGCCACGCTTGTAATCTGTCAGCATAACATCAGCTCAGGAGACCTGGATACCCATCTCCTATCCCAGATTTTGGATCAGATAGGAGACGGTCATAGAATCATAGAATCACAGAGTCATAGAATCACCAGGTTGGAAGAGACCCACGGGATCATGGAGTCCAACCATTCCCATCAAACACTAACCCATGTCCCTCAGGGCCCCGTCCACCCATGTCGTAATGTTTTGGATAACACCTCAGACCTCCTGTTGGTTGGTGTGAGCCTTAAAGGTCACTTTGCACTCTTCACAAACAGAGCCTGGAAAAAAGTCCCTGTTCACGAAGCTTCGCCTCTCTGGGCNGTTTTTTTTTTTTTAAGGTGAGAGGGCAGGAAATGCTGGGGGGGCTGGGAAGGGAGGGATGGTGCTTTTAAAAGCAATTCTATTCATATGGAAGGATCTTACGAGAAAGATCAGAAGACAATAGGTGGATTAGAATTCTTTGATGAACCAACAAACTTGCAGGTTTTTTGCAGATCTAAATAACAGGTCTGCTTTTCAGATGCACTGAACAGCCCNTTTTTTTTTTTAAGGTGAGAGGGCAGGAAATGCTGGGGGGGCTGGGAAGGGAGGGATGGTGCTTTTAAAAGCAATTCTATTCATATGGAAGGATCTTACGAGAAAGATCAGAAGACAATAGGTGGATTAGAATTCTTTGATGAACCAACAAACTTGCAGGTTTTTTGCAGATCTAAATAAAAGGTCTGCTTTTCAGATGCACTGAACAGCCCCACCCCAGCCTCTGAAAATCAGGCCAGTGCCTGGGAGTCCAGGATTGCAGAGGGAGGGAGGTGGCACACTCTCTCTGCATTCTTTTCCTCTGCATCACTTACATTTCTCAAGGTTTTGGTATTGCTTTCATGAGATCACATCTGTTTGTCGAACTCAAAATGCAGGGTTGCTTTGTATCTCAGTCCCATTTCATTGGAATCACCACGAGTCTGGAAGTGGTAAGTGGCCCTTTTCTCAGTAACAAGCACACGTAATGTCTTTGCAGAACCTCTTCTATTGAATTTTAGGTTCAGAACACTCAGATGAAAGGGTCATTGGGCAATGGAGCAGGCTGCCCAGGGAGGTGGTTGACTTGCCTTCCCTGGAGGGGGTTTAAGGGACGGGTGGATGAGGACATGGGTTAGAGATTGGTGGGAATGGTTGGACTCGGCGATCCGGTGGGTCTATTCCAACCTGGTGATTCTATGATTCTATGATTCTATGACACCTGTGGATGTTTCATGTCCTGATTCCTTTGAGTCAGTTTATAATTCAGTTTATAATTTGAGCTTAGCCCAGTGCAACACCAAGGTGCGCCTCAAACTGCATTGCAACCTGTCCCAAGCCAATGATTATAAGCAAAGGGAGGTGGAGGAATCAGTAACATACTGAAATTATCCCTCACTGGTCGGACAATTTACCCACAATAACTTAGAATCATAGAATCACAGAATCACCAGGTTGGAAGAGACCCACTGGATCATCGAGTCCAACCATTCCCATCAATCACTAAACCAGGTCACTCAGGACCTTGTCCACCTGTCCCTTAAGCACCTCCAGGGAAGGTGAATCAACCTTCATACTCAAGCACAGCCTGCTTGTACAGAGGAGTTTTAATGCAGTTTTGGAGCCCTTCTCTGCATTGCTTCTAAACCAGTCACAAAAGTGTTTTAAAAGGTTGGCTCTTGAGCCTTAAGGTACCTTCCTTAACTTAATAATCTGTGAGTGAGAGTTCAGACTACTTACTGTTCCTGCCTCTAGTATATTGAAATGAAATGGTAGCTCTTAATCCTATCACTGAAGTTGAATTGCCTGGACAAGTAGCAGCAGATTGATTCCTCCAGTTCTTTTACAGAAATCACAAAAGGCTGCTCAACAACCTAAATAGCTCAGACTTCAGTGCGATTCACAGCATGATGACAAGGAAGCTTTGCTTTTGTGCCTGTAGGAGGAAAGAAGTTACCTTTCCTGGCGTGGAAATAGAAACAAACAGAAAGGTTGGAAGTCAGTTCTGCAGTTCTTAGTCCTATAAAGTAACACTTCGGTCCATAAAATCCTTGTTTTCTGTGATATTCCTCTTAGCTCTTAGCTTGTGATAAGCTATATATGCTGCAGAAAAAGTTAATGTCAGGAAAACGTGCAGTTGTAGGGCTGACATGACAACAAAGATAGCAAGAAAACAGAAAAGAAACCAATGAAATGTCAAAGCTCTGCAGAAGATACTGGTCTCTGTGAAGTAGGAACCACACTGAACCACCCCCGTCCCTCACGCGCCTGGTGATTCAAGCCAAATCCAGGCTTCTGCAGCTGTTTGAGAAGGTTTAGTCAACTCCTGCACCTCTCTTTGATCGCCCCTCTTTGCTGTTCCTGGCTTTGCCTGGAGCTGTGGATGTAAAAGCATCACAGCAGGGAGATTTCTGACTGTGCAACGCAGCCTGATGCGAACAGGCCACGCTTGTAATCTGTCAGTGTAACATCAGCTCAGGAGACCTGGCTACCCATCTCCTATCCCAGATTTTGGATCAGATAGGAGACGGTCATAGAATCATAGAATCACAGAGTCATAGAATCACCAGGTTGGAAGAGACCCACCAGATCATCGAGTCCAACCATTCCCATCAAACACTAACCCATGTCCCTCAGGGCCCCGTCCACCCATGTCGTAATGTTTTGGATAACACCTCAGACCTCCTGTTGGTTGGTGTGAGCCTTAAAGGTCACTTTGCACTCTTCACAAACAGAGCCTGGAAAAAAGTCCCTGTTCACGAAGCTTCGCCTCTCTGGGCCCCAAAGATGACTGAATTTCAATGAGGCTTTATTCTTCAACGTGAAAGGTGCTGTCTAACAGTAAAATATTGTTCTATTAAATTCAGCCCATGGCAGATCCACTACTGAGGGCTATTGAGGCAAATAAGAGCAGGGTGATGGCAGCGTGTGGTCATAAAGTTGCGGTATTCAAAAAATGTAGAAAAAGCAGGTTGTCAGATTTCAATAACGCAGTGGAAATGAATAGATACATCTCGGAGCCGGCCGCTTCCTAGTGGGATGGAATTTGAATAATAATATCACACTTGAACCAACATTGGGCTGGATTAATGGGCAGCCCAGGCAGAGCCCTAGCGTGGTGAAGCTGCAGCAGCAGCACCACTGGAGGTGTTGCTCATGATACAGAGCGATGCTTCTGCTTGTTTGCACACAGAACAGGAAAAAAAAAAAGTAGAGGAGGAGGAATCTGGGAATTATTGCTTTAAGCTGCAATTTTCAACAAAGAAATCTTGCCATTCCAAACTGCCTAGACCTTTAAAAATAAAAGATGTGCAGTATTTACAATGCTCTTCAGTATTCATGAGGCTTTGCTGCTTGTTGTAAGGCGAGATGAAAACAATACTCAGTAGATTTTCATAAGTGACACACAACTGTAAGATTGATAGATGATGTGGATTTAATGTATGTGGAGTTCAGCAGCAACATAAAAGCTGTGATGTACCCAAACACTGGGTTTATTAAATCCCTGTTTCCTTAAATGATCATCCAGAGCCCTTCACTGCTTTCTTCTGTGAGAAAATAAAGAAAAGAAGATAGGGAAAAAAAGAGAAGAGGGAGGGGAAAAAAACCTAAGCAAGGGATTCCCCTTAGTTTTGGTAGAGAATTACAGTATCGGAACTGAAAGAGACAAATATTTAGACACTCTCTCTGTATAGAGATTAATGTGAGAGTCAGAAATACATGGAATCCACTTAAATTGATGTGATTTAGTTATGAATGGTTAAACATAAGCATTCCCTGTCAAATGCCAAACCTTATTGCATTAACTGTTTCCTCAACCAGCCCTCCTGTAGAGCCTCCTAAATCTACCAAGTTTTTCCAAGAGCCCAGGGATCCTTTGCCCCACCGAGCGCAGCACAAAATCCCCAACTCTGCTCCAGGAGAGGGTTTGGTGAAAGCATCAGGTGGGTGCATGGCAGCTCCTGCCTGCAAGACACAGGGCAGACCTGCTTGAAGAGGGGGGGAGCAGCAATTGCACAGCAAACCACCCTCCCTCAGAGCATCACCTGGAGGACTTGGAGAGGTTGGTGCTGGCTTGCCCTCAGACAGCCTTCTCGATGCTTCTTGAGACCCTCCGGTCTCATCTGGACCTGTAAGTCCATAACTGTTGTCCTCGTGAGGCGTTTCCCATGCCCCTTTGCCAGTTTGAAACAGAATTTTACCTTTGGTCTGACATTAAGTGGATTTTTTTTTTTGTTCATCCCAATTTCTCCGTCGGGCTGCGTTCCTATGAGTTAGGACTGATGTACGCAGTGTCCCAAATCCTCTTGAAAGTGGTTTCTGAGTTGCTTAATTTCCACTGTCTGTAGGGGAGCACCACACACACACACACACACACTCCTTGATAACAGCTGTGAGGAGCATTTTCTGCCGTGCGTTTGCAGCACTTTTTAACAAAGGTGTGTTTGCTTCTTAGTGGAACATTTCACTTGGTTTCAGGGTCATTTCCTGTGACAGCTGAATGTCTGTCTTCTTTATCACCTCAAGATTTAGCGAAATGATATAATTAGTATAGTTGTGCTCCTTAACCCAGCCAGCTGCGCTGGAAATCAGGCCATTTGAGCTCATCTGAAGGGAGCAAACAGCGTGCAAACTGAAATCAGGCTCTCTGCTCTGGACCAAATTTGACTTCTTTAGCAACTAGTGATATTACCACTGCATCTATCCCTCAGTGTGAGCCATTCGGTGTGGACTGGTTAGTGAACAGTCATTCAGATACTGATTTCCCGTGGTGCTCAGAGGTATTGAAAGGTGACAGTTTGTGCCGCACCACGGGAGATGTGACCAGGAAAACTGAGGCTGGAAGAGGCTGAAGCCAGATACACCTGAACCCACTTCCTATCAGTTCTTCTCCATGTATTTCTGAACCAGTTATTTTTCAGGGACTTTTCTATTTCCAAAGGAAAAAAATAAATCTCAGTTGTTCACTGCCTTTCTTTTTCTCTTACTTTAAAAAGAAAAAGCTAATTTTCCCAAGTTTGATAATTGTATTTCACTTCAGCAACATCTTCTACTAATAAAACTTTCTTATGAGCTACTGACATTTTTTTTTGGTAATACAGGGAAAGAATTTAAACCAAAGCTTGTGGGATAGGGGACAGAAATAGAAAGGAAGAAGGTTAATGCGTATCCTCTTGAACTTATAAACAAGTCAAAATAAGTGACTGTGTTTTCTCCCCTTCAGTTGCTGGTAAATATCTGAGGAATTTGTTTGTAATAGGAATGTTTATTGGAAAAATAAACTTCAGCAAAATACTCATGGAAATCAAACTGCAAGTCCAGTCAGTCCAATATGACAAGACATTTGCTTTAGGAGTTTGAAACCAAGGGATAGATTATTGCAATCAAGGGCAAAGACACTTCTGTGCACCCGGTCCAAGTGTCTAGAATTGCAAACCCATACCAAAACGCTCATGACAAAGCGATACCTTAAGAATCGTTTGCAGAAAACATTCTGAGTTATGAAAAATATGCTGAAGTGAACTTGTAAGGTGTATGTAATGAGTTAAAATTCATCAAATAATTTTGAAAATATGTCTTCTTGTTCTTGCTGCCTGTGCAAGAGTGTTCATGCTTTGTAAAGTCCTAAGATTTTCTACTCATAGTAGACTGCTTATGCACATAAAGATACTCGTAATCACCTGATGGAAGTGGAAAAGGAGCAGAGAAAATAGGTAGCTAAGACCCAGCAAAGAGAACGTAGGGAAGAATGGGAAATAATCTATGCAGGTAAATAAAGGGAGTTGGAAAAATAAACTTCAGCATCTGAAATATGCTGGATTGTGCCTTCTCAGCTGTTTCATGGTGTTCCTTGTGGCAGAAGGTGCTCTCTTTTACCTAGGAAAACTTGCTTAGTGTTGCTCGTCTTCTTTTGTTTTGTTTTTATAATTGAGTGTTTCCATGTGTGAAATCCTGATATTTTCTGTAAACCACAAGGATTAAATGCTTGAAGGATTCGAAGAATTTTGACTAATTGGAAAGATTCAGGAAAGGCGCATGACCTGGAAAAGTTGGGATTTCATTCAGCCCTGCTTTCAGCTGGCGTGAGCGCATGAACTTGTAAAATCTGTGGCTTTCTTTTTATAAAATTAAGTACAGTGAGGAAGCATTAATATGCATATCTAGACCTTCCTTTCTATGATTCTATTCATATGTTCTTTCCTTTACTTTCCTTTACCCCTCTTTCTCTCCTCATTTGTTTATCGTTACTTTTTTTATTTTTTTAGTTAGATGACTCCTTTTTTAAACAGCAAAGGTAAAGGTGAAATCTCTGCTTATGGGAAGTAAATAATAAAAGTGCTGCTGCTGCGTTTGCAGATAGTAGGTCGTGCATCTCTGTAGCCTTCATGTGGGAGTGGGAGAGTGGCGCTTGAGATTTAGGGAAGATTTCCTCTTCTGGACCTGTGACTTGGGGAATTTGAGTTCTCTTCTCATCTCTATCATAAATTTGGAAACATTAGGTGGACAGACTTCCCTATCAATACCAGCGTCTTTCTGTCACAGGTGTCCCATTATATACAAACACGCACCCCTTTCATAAACTCATCAAGCCCAAATTTCTGTTGTCCCCAGAACAAGTCGCTGTATTTCTCAGTGCCTCGGTTCCCTGTAAGGCAGAGATCATAGAATCATAGAATCACCAGATTGGA